>JAACJM010000199.1:0-150835 GCA_013368315.1 Tetrapyrgos nigripes | reverse complement strand
CAACACACCCTTGGCACTCCTGTATTCCGAAAGAACTTCCTTTGTGCAAAGGCTGTCTTGAAGGCAAAACTCCCAGACAAGCTTACCCTCCTAACGAACGACGTGCTACTCGTCCTTTCCAAATTATCCATACGGATTTACATGAATACCCCACGATATCTTACCACAAGTACAAGTATATAATCGTCTTCTTTGATGATTACACTTCAGATGCTTGGATACGTTTTCTTAAAGACAAAAAACAACCACTAACTGCCACTCGCCAGTTCCTTGCGATGGTAGAAACTCAATATAAAACGAAAGTCGAACAGTGGATGTCCGATATGGGTGGTGAATTCATCAAAGGCACCTATCGAGAAATGTTACTTGAGAAAGGTGTTAAAATCCTTAATAGTGCACCATACATTCATCAACAGAATGGCCGAGCTGAACGCTTTATACGCACTCTAATGGATAAATCATTGGCAATGATGAAGTTAGCATGTCTACCTGAATCTTGGTGGGAATATGCTGTCCGTCATGGATTGTATGTCTATCGACGTACTCCCTTACGACGACACAAATGGATAACTCCATTTGAAATGCTTGAAAAGGAAAAACCGCGTATCGATCATTTACGAGTTTTTGGCTGCGGAGCTTATGTCTTTAAACCCGAGGAAACTCGAAAGAACAAACTCGCTTCCAAGTCAGAACTCATGACGTATCTTGGTGTAGCACCAGAAGAACGTGGAAATCTTTTCATGCGTACAAACAATGCGGAATTTACATCCCCGCAAGCTGTGTTTGAGGAAGACTTCTTTCCTCGATGTAAAACTCAATCTCGTAATTCAAAACAACTACCTATCGAGTCATCACACGGCGATGACACTCCTCTACCACAAATCCCTGACGATGAAGATGAAGATTTTCATCATCGTCCTCCTTGCATCCCTTCAACAAGGAGACCTGATCAACTTCGTGACGACGAACCTGAACAGGATCCACCGCCTTCGTCTCCGGATAGTGACTCTGAGCCTAGAAGAACGGTAACACCGCCGCCAGTGGAGACATCACCTCCTCAGGCACCTCGAAAGCCCAGAGCTCCTAGACAAAGACGGCAACCAACAGAACCAACGCGTCGAAGCGAGCGTACTGGTACTGTACCTAAACGATACGGGGATAAACACCCTGTAGAAGTTGAACGCGATCTTGAACCTCAAATCGCAGCTGATAAAAGAGCGGAAGCAAAAGTTAAAGCAGAGAGAGACGCTCGGAGAGAAAACCGACGTCAACAAGCTGCAGAGCAACAGGTTCCCGGACCTAGTTCTGCATCCGGAAGCGCACCCCAGGGGGAGCAGCAAGCCGAGAGCGATGACTCTGCACGCCCTGAATCAGAAGAAATGGCAGAACCATGCCGTGAAGGGGGAGTATCTATAAATTTCTTGCTTATGCAGGCAATTGCTCCTGGAGAAATCGATTCCCACTTGCTTATTCAGAAAGTTACTTCGAAGAATGATGGGAATCAACCGAATGTTCGTAATATCCGCGAATGGACATTCAAAGACATTGCTCGCTTACCTATAGCTGAGCAAGAGGAATGGAAAGTCGCTTGTCGCGAAGAACTAGAGGCTCTTCGCAAGCGCGACACCTATGAATTAGTCGAAAGACCTAAAGATAGGAAAGTTATCAAAAACCGATGGGTCTTCGACATCAAAACTGATGGTCGTAAAAAGGCAAGACTCGTTGCAAAAGGTTTTTCACAGGTCGAAGGCATAGACTTTGATCAAATATATTCACCTGTTGTTCGATTCGAGACTGTGCGCTTAATCTTCGCTTTAGCTGCACTTAAGGGTTGGCACGTGTCCGGTGTCGATGTCCGATCAGCCTATTTATATGGCTTACTCGATGAAGAAATCTATATGGAACAACCGGAAGCCTTTAAAGTAAAAGGACAAGAGCATAAAGTTGTCCGGCTTCTTCGTGCTCTTTACGGACTCAAACAAGCGGGACTTGCGTGGTGGAAAAGTCTTGATAAGTCCATGGCGGAACTTGGTTTTAAACGAATCATTTCCGATGCCGGAATCTTCATTCACAAACGCTATGACGCCAACAATAATCTTATTGAAAATTCTATCGTTATTGCTGTAGTCTATGTGGATGATGCTCTATTCTGTGGAGCTAACAAAACCTTAGTCTTACGACTCAAAGGAGACTTTATGAAGAGATGGGAATGTAGGGATCTAGGCGATGCCAAAGAATTCCTTAGGATGAGAATTACCAGGAAAGGCAGCAAGATCTCTTTAGATCAGTGCGCTTATCTGGATAAAATCCTAGAGACTTATGGAATGCAAAACGCGAAAGCTTCTGCTACCCCATTACCTGGCAATTATCACCCTCTTCCTCTTCCAGAAGACACTCCTGTCAATTATACTCTTCGTCAAAGTTATCAGGAGATAATCGGATCCTTACTCTACTTAATGTTAGGAACACGTCCTGATATCTCCTTTGCTGTTACAAAACTTGCGCAATTTGCTGCAAACCCCTCACAAGAACACTACAATAGAGCGAAAGATATTTGCCGTTATCTCGTTGGCACTAGAAAATATGCTCTTGTGTACAATGGTCGAGGGGGAGAAGGCTTATCAGCCTATACAGACTCCGATTGGGGATCAGATCCTGGAACTCGCAAATCTCAAACTGGCTTCTTTCTACAATTAGCCCAAGCACCATTTAGCTGGACATCTAGACAACAAAAGACAGTTGCTCTATCTTCGACTGAAGCTGAATACATGGCACTCAGTGACTGCAGTCGACAAGTCTGTTGGTTCAAGACTCTTCTCAGTGAAATCGAATATCCTCTTCACGCTATTTCCAATTTACGGTGACAATCAAGGATCAATTTTTATTGCATCAAACCCTGTCACGGATAAGTGAACGAAGCACATTGATATTCGATATCATTTTGTTCGAGAAAAAGTCATCGACGAGACAGTCAAGTTATTCTTCATTGAAGGAAGCAATAACCCTGCAGATCTGCTCACTAAAGCTCTAGATCGTGTAAAGTTTGAGAAGTTCAGAAAACAATTAGGACTTCAGTTTTATAATTGAAGAAAGTCCTATAAATCGCATCGAAAACGTCGAGGCACTGGATCCCTTCCTTCCATGGCTGCTTACAGCGCCGACCTATGCTTACACACACTACCGTGCAGCTTAGCAAGGGGGAGTGTTGAATTGGCGCATTCAGTTGCAGCCATCAACGTATTCTATGTAGAACAATAGTAGTAGTTATATATAGAACAATAAGATTATATAGACAATAAAGTGTAGTACTACAATAGTGTACGAAACCAGCATTGTTCTATCCAGTACAATAGAATCTTATTGTTACTCTAGTATTAGTTTACATGTATTTGTACCTCCTAAAAGGTATATAAGGACTTGTAGATAGTCCTCCTAATAATAAGTTTTATACTTAACCCACATCGCTCTAACAAGCCTCTAACAAGCCTAACAAGCTATCTTTTATCTCCAGGTAAGTAGCGTAGTTGCCACTGCGTTTAGTAGTGTACAAGCCGTACCATGCCTGCTTAACAGGGATAATGGGTTGAAAGATACAGAACCTATGGAGTCTTTGGCTGCCACCCATTTCAATGCAGACGGGGTGTGACTTGTTAACATCAAACGCGACTTTGATGATTCGTCATAAGCATAAGAGCCATCAGATGCAGAGGTGTCAAAGATGGAGATAACTCCTTCCTATCAAGAGAAACATTTCAGAAAACGACTATGAAAGATCGAGTACAAATTTACCTGGTTTCCAATACCCAGCCACTTTCCACTGATGTCAACATCGAATCTTCTTTTCTGACGGGTTAAAAATTTTGCCTGACTCTTTGCTTCCTCGTCGTTTGGAACGGGCGGTGTTTCTGTTGGACCCTGCTCCGTGCCCGCTACCGGGGCGACAGCAGGAAGCTCGGGATCGAATATCTGTACTGGAATTGCTGCAGTTGAGCATAGATCCCAACTATAAATCTCATTTCTACGTCGAAATGAAGCATAGAGTATGTGTGGTTGCATAGGGTTGAATTAAAGCTGTAATAAAACAATGAAAACATCGGGTAAGCCAGACTCGAGTTAGCGTAACTTTGCACGACGAAAGTACGCAATCACCTGAGTGACCCCAGTTGCTATGTCTGGTCCTCCCTCTACATACATGAGAGGAGTTGTGCGTTGAGATTCGTTGAATGGAGCGATGTTGCCGTTTGTAGATGTAAGGGGGCCGGCGGCAAATAATTCTGATTCGTAAGGAGAGAACTTGGCGAGGGAAGAGATTATTCCTTTAATCCCATGCACATGGATTAGTTATAGTAATGATGCGGCTTTTGAAGAAGGTCGCGTTGTCATAGTACATACCTTTTAGATCATCTCTACTTTTCTTAATCGGAGTAGTAGCGAGTCTAGTTCCTTCTCTTGCCTGGCCGACATTGAAGACCTCTATTGCATCTTCGAAACCCACAATACAACCTACACACACCATAAGCACTCACTATTTCACTATGCGTTTGTCGGTGCAAACGGTCGTTAACTCACCTCTGTCCAGTCAAATTGAACGCAAGACTATGAGGAGCGATAAATCGCTCTCGGTGGTCTATAATGATGGGATATGATGCCCGAAGCTTATATCAAAAATAGATAGATAGTGATAAGTGATAGTTTGATATGTGGGTTTTCAACGAAACCGGCGGCATGCACAGCACAGATAAACTCACGTACTCTACCGTCTGAGGCGTCCAATAGCTTTACAGGACACTCTCATACAGATGAAACGAAGCAGAAAGAGGATGGATTTCTTGGAGTTGCGGTTAGATACTGGATAAAGTCGATTATTGGAGCAGGTTGTGGATATATGCGGGTAGGAGGGGGAGAATCTAGGTTATGTATGTGTATTTGAGCGTCAGTGATTGATTATAATAGATATACGACAGACCTGAGATTCAGCTGTAGAGATGTTGTCTTGGTGTGTGTATATGCAGATCCTTAGTCAAAGGAAGCAGGAGGTAGGACGAGAGCTTGACATACGAAGTCATCAATGCGAACGAGCTGTTTTCGCCGCATTGTCCGAGAAACATGGAACCGTCCGGGCACTTATAACCAATCAAAATTGTCAACTTCCGATCAGATGTGAGAACTAGGGAAAATATAAGCGCATGTAAGAACCATCTCTATAGGATGACATTAAAAACACATACCATTTGGCTAGTCTCATAAAATTGCCTTCGTATTTTGGGTCCTTTTCAATGTGAATGGTATCCTGATGTGTCGGAGTGTAAGATATGGCGTATTCAGGTGGTTTCCAGGCATAAGGATCGTCCGTTTCGTGTGAAATAACTTCAATGGACGCGACTAGGTGACTGCAAAGGAAGAAGAGGTATGTTTGTTTATGCTTTGGTGAACGATCCGGAAAGGGCGACGGCTTCCCGAACAAATAAAGGGAAAAAATATCGGACTTCAACTCCTCCCTTGCTTCTTCAACTAGCCTTCAGCATCCTAAACCTTCAAGCTTCAAGCTTCAAGCTCCCAGTGAAAATTGACCCAGGAGGATTATGGGTGGAGATGGGAGAAGATGGGAGAAGATGGGAAATCCGGATCTCCCATGACTCCGCCAGAATGTTGTCGTTTCCCATACTGTAGTTACATCTGGATGCCTCCCGGACCCTCGGCGTATCAGTACTTGGTCCCAGCCCGGGTGATACACTCCTCCTCCCATGACAGCGATGGGAATTTATGGGAAAATATGGCAAATTTCATGGATTAGTACAGTACCATATCGTTCGGTAATCTACAGGCGTCGTCGTTCGCAATTCCTTCCCTTCCCATCTCCACCCACCTCCACCCATGTCCAGCCATCTCCTCACATCTCGAGCCGCTTGACCCCATTTCACCCGCACAGTCGCAGCTGCCTCCTACCACCTCCTACCACCTCCATCCCATCCCATCTGCGCCCATCTTGCCACATGTCCTCACATCTATCTCCATCCCGCATCGTTGTAATATACCTGTACCCGTGCTTATAGTCAGCAAACAATAAAGTTAATAAAATGTAACGAAGACACATACCATTGCTTGTCTGGCTTCGTGTTTTTTCTGAAATGAAGATGATCAGCACGTATGGATGAAAGACTAGGAACAAGAATGACTTACGGCAATGGCGTTGCGAAAGTCTGCTATGTTGCGCGTATCTCGCCTAGAGGCAGTTAGGATGAGGCTGGAGAATCTGTCTTGGCGTGGTCATTGCGAGCTGTATTTGAGCCTTAAGTGAGGTTGAGGGATGGTTAAAGGCGAAACCAAACGAGAGGATGAGGACAGAGGGATATCAGAAACAAGGCAACCTGAAAGGGAGGAATTACGTGCCTGAAGTTCGTCCCTCTTCTCGTCTCAAAATGCCCAACTAGAATCACCAGATTAGCCTCTACTTGTTCCAAGTGTTGTCGTGCCATGCTCATGTTACTGGTCGTCTGTAGGTGGTTTGCTTACCTTTTTGGTCTTTGCGACATCTAAGTAAGTGGTCATTACCCTTGCTTTGACCGCCATTTTGGCATAAATTCATCCAGATGAGGGTGGCAAGCTTGAATTTGGTATGGAATTGGATGGTTTTGGATAGCGGTCGACGCTTCTGGGCAAGAATTCAGCAAAAAAGGTGAGCAATTTATTGGCCGAGGCATTACCGAACCCGTACCCGTACAAACCCGTACAACGGCAGTACCAAATACGGCCGTACAAATTTGGTCAAATGGCTTTTACGGTACCGGCCCGTACTATCATACGCTACCCGTACAAACCGTACGATTACAGTACGGTGCGCAGCCCTAGCCTCCATGGCCATTGTTACACCTCTGTGGCCATTGTTTAGGGCTCCTATCGGATCAGATTGTGTCGGATTCGGAGGCCATCCGCTCGGATGGGTGGTCTGCGAATCCCAATCCTCATCTGCCAGATGAGTTCCACTTGCCTTATATAGTATATTTATGACCACATGACACATAGATAAGATAAACAACATAGTGGTGGCCAAGGAAAGCAAAAGAGTACAGAAAATAAACCAAGGATATGAGCTGGAGAGAAAAGATAAGAAATTAGAGAATAGAAAAGTATGTGTCTAGGTTTCAGACCTGACACCGCGCCTTCAGTATTGGAGCACCAGCATTCGGGAAACACTCAAACCAGTGGAGTGGCCTGCGCTAGTCAAATGGGATGCTTGATGTTGTATTGTAACTACCAATACAGGTTGTGATGTGCCTAAAGCTGTTGCTAAACAACTACAAATAGACTCTAGGGCTACTGGGTACCCCTACTCCATGTGCCCCCATTTAAAAAATAGCGATGTCCTCGTCGCTTACTGTTGAATATCACTAATCCTGTTCTTCTTCAACGTCTACCCACTCTGAATCCTCTTCTTTGTCAACTTTCTCAGTGAATAGTCTCAGCCTTCTAGCGTGGATTTCGCCTTCCAGTTGGATTCCGTTTAGCGTTTCCAGTTTGTATGAGTTTACGTTTCGCCCTGTTACTTTGTGGGGTACCAACCACATGGGTGCTAGCTTTCGTTCTGTTTTGAAAGTGTTGAACAGGTCACCTCTTTTCACCTGTACCAAATCCCCTACTTTGAACACCACTTCTCTCTTTGTTTGTTTTAGGACCGCCCTGTCAAATGTGGCTTTCCTTTTGAGTGGGTGCCTGACTGTATTCTCATACCTGTCTATCCTCTGTTGTTTGGCATATGCAGTTTGGATACTGACGTTTTCTTGGATTACTTCTGTTGTTGCAGTTTCAAAAGGGGTTTTTGGTGTGTTGATTGCTATTCCTAAGAGTAGCTCTTTGGGGGAGTATTGGAGTGATGGGATGGTTCTGTTGTTGAGTGTGTTTACTGCTTCGTCGAGAAATTCCAGCCAACTCTTGGGAAGTGACGCCCAAGACATGTTCCAGAATTGTTCGGAGTCGACACTGAGGTCTGGTGCTACTAATTGTTTTAGTACGTGTAATAGCAGTTTGTTGGTTCCCTCCACAAGGCCATTGACCCATGCTGAGTATGCAGGTGTGAATCTATGGTTGATATCATGTTGTGCGCAGAAATTGGTGACCTCGTGATTCTTGAAATGGGATCCGTTGTCTGTCATAAAGGTTTCGGGTTGGGTATACAGGTGGCATAGTTTGCGTAGGCTTTCCAATGTGGTTTTTGCGGAGCCCTTTTTCTTGAATTTGAATACCCAGACGTGGTGAGAATATGCATCAATATATACTCCCAGTTGATTGTAACTGCCTTTTCCTTTTGACATTGACAGGTAATCCCCAGCCAACAGCTTGAATGGGTGTCAGCGAGTGATTGGTTCTAATAACGAGTTGAGGTGTGATGCTCTGAAGTTGGTGCAACGTCCGCATCCCTGAATACCTTCCATTATTGCCTTGTCTAGCCCCGGACACCACACGCAATCCATTAGCGCAACCTTTACTAAGTCTCGTCCAAAATGCCCTCCCTTTTCGTGAGCTTCCCTCACCAATACTACTGCTTCTTTCCACGTTATACACTCTAACTTGCCCCTTGCTCGGAAATTCTTAGCATCTCCTACATGCCAGAGTTTTCTGTTTCCTTCATCAATCATATAACCTTGAGCTCAGTGTTTAGCTCTTCGATGCTGTTTATAGGAATCTGATGATGTTTGTAATCCTTCCAACGCCTCAATGACTTCCAGAAACATTTTCTCCTCTTTAAACCGCTCCTTTAAGTCTGCATATTTGCCCGGCTCTTCTTGCACTTGGTATACATCATTAACCAACCCCCTACTGATCTCCCAATCTTCTGACACTGTCCATTCACTGCCATCTCCCTCTTCCCTTTCTTTGCCTTCCCATTTTCAGCTTAGTCCATCTGCCACAACATTTAGTCTTCCCGGTATGTGTCGTATGTCCACTATGCAGTACGACATGATGCCATCTTGCCATCTCGCATGGGCTGTGTTGAGATCTTTGTTGCTAAGTACGTCTCGCAATGCCTGACAGTCAGTCTCGATCTCTACTGGGAAGCCCCAAATAACGTCGGAGAATTTGTCGAGGCTGAATTTTAATGCAGTGAATTTGAGTAGGAAGGGTTTGCAGTGGTGCTCTGAGGTGGAAGTGCGTTTGGAGGCGAATGCGATGGGGAATCATTTTTCCACTGTTGTACCATTCTTCTTCGTGATTTTCATTCACTGCGATAATACTGCTGCGAAACCTTCTTTACATCCATCTGATGTAACAATGAAGTTTGATCTGTCCCATTGGGGTGCTTTTAATACTGGCTCTGATGTTAGGGCTGCCTTCAGGTCTACAAACGCTTTTGCCTGCTTCAATTTGTAAGCTACCATGGCATTCCTCCATGCGCTTTTACCACAACCCTTTGGTATTTGCACCTCTTTCAGCAGCTCTCGCAATGGTCCTTCCTTCCTCACATAGTCCTTGACCAGATCTCAAAAATGCCCTGTTAATCTGAGGAATGAGGACAGGTGTAGGGCATCGTCTGGTACCAGCCAATCAACAATTGCAGTGAGTTTTGCTGGGTCTGTTGTGACTCCATCTGTGCTAACCTTGGCTCCAGCGAAGATGCCCTCAGATACAAAGAATTCTGATTTGGCAGCTGAAAGGGATAGGTTCCTGCTCCGCACTTGTTTGAAGATACGTTTCAACTTCTCCATCATCTCTTGGAAGTTGTTCACCGCAGTTCCTCTGTTGTCTATGAAGAGTTCTATGGTTCCATCCCTCAACAGCTCTTCTAGATTCTCCACTGTGAGTTGTGCGAATGTATACAGGGCTCCAGTGAGACCCAACGGCATTCTCAAATACCAAAAGTAACATTGGCCTTCTACATAGAACACTGTGTATGGTTGGGATTCTGGGGCCACCTCTACTGCGTAGAATCCAGAGGCAAAGTCGAAAAAGGATACATATTTGTGTCCACTGAGTGCCTGTTGTTTAGTGTGCAGGTCTCCTTGTGGCATTGGGGCAATTCCGGTGTATTTGTTGACTTTGGCAAAGTTTTGGCAGATTCTTCATTTGTGGGGTTTAACAGTGTCACTGGGGGGTAGTGGGGTTTCGTTTTCTTCTGGCTGTGGGGGTAGATTGGGAAAGTGGGACGGCAGGCCAGTGGCAACGCATTGATCGTTGATGCGGTGTTGTAACTCCTCTAACATCAATCCTCCTCTCTTGTGTGCTTTCTTCGCCAGCGTTGTGGGGGATACACACTTGATGTCATCAGGTTTTACTTGCTTGATAATTCCTGCTGCTAGGAGTTCATCGAGTTTTCCATGGAGATATTCTTTCTGAGGCAGGGTTAGGCATTTTTGGCATACCTTGGTCCCCATTCAGACGCCTTTGGGTATCTTCAAGGTGTGTACTGCGCCTTTGACTGCTTGTACTTTGCTGACCGATAGTGCAAAACAGTCAGTGTATTCCGCCAATAGTTTTTCCACTTGCACCCTCTCATCTGCTGACAGTTCGTCCCCTATTTTTACTAACTTTAAGATTTCCTGTATCTGTTCTGGTTTGAAGGCTCCCATGTTGCCTTTGTTCCAGGTGAATACATTCCTGTTTGACGTGTCAATGTCTAGAGCATCTGGTATGATGTTGGCTCCATATGGGTGTTCCATGGTTTCTTCTGGTCATCTATGGGGGTGTTGGTGTTAGTTTTATTTTTGTGCATCGGGTTAGCAGCAGTGGGAACTCCCCTGAAGGGGGGTGCGTTACTTCCCCCCAATGAGTTTGAACGCTTATTCAATTGTTTTAGCTCACGGAGCTTCTGCCTCATTCCTTCTATTGTGCGTCCTTCTTTTCCTAACTGGTATTTCGTTCTTCCTACTCCTCTACTGCATCCCCTGTGTTTGTGCCGTCTCTCACTTTTCTCTTTCTCTTGTCGACTTCTCAACTTCTCTGCTAATTCTTGTCTCTTCTGCTGGTTGCGTTCCTCGGGTGTTTTGAAAACGAATGAGTATGGTGTGGATCTTTTTTCATTCTGTGGGGCTTGGTGAGTGTGTATCTCCTCTTCATTACTATCATGTAATTGAGGAACTTCCCTATTCCTCAGGATATCTGTATCTACAGATACTGCGTTCTCTGTACATGCTGTGCCAACTGGCTTTATATTGGGTTCAGATTCCCCTTCGTTTTGCAATGCTGTTACTTCCTCTAGTATGGGCATGTATCTGGGGTCTCCTTTTAAGGTTTCCCTTTCACATTCCTTGACCATGTCCTCATCTTCTACCTCTTCCAGCATTGCTACCATTCCCCTGTTTCTGCACACATCTTTTCCCAGCCCATCATTGAATAGTCTTCTTGAGTCGGTTCCTACTTTGACTTTGATCGTGTCGGTTTTGTACTCATGGATAGCTAGCTTTCCGAATAATATGCCCCAGTTTCCTTTGCTGTCGAAGACCTCTCCCTCTATATCCAGGCCTTTCACTCGTACTCTTCCATTCCAACTTGCTATTGATCAGACTGGATGCCCGTTCACCATTTGCATTGTTTTTGTTGACTCTCCCCATCCTCCTATTTGCTGTTGTAAGTCCTTGTACACCTCAGCATCCATACAAGCGACCATGGCTCCATCGTCTACCAATGCCTTAACCCATGCCACCCTGTTGTTGTCATTGACCAGCTCAACTGATGTGTTGAACGGTTTGCTCACACGGCTTAGAATGCTTTTGACAGTATGTATATCAACGATGTCATTTGCATGAATACATTGATTAATGTCCAAGAAATTGTTCATGTCGTGGGTCATACAGTTGCCATCTAGTCCGTTGACCCCTCCCCATTTCCCGATCTGAACCCTTCAAAGATTCCTTCAAAATCCCCATCCTCAACCAGGTTGACTTGCACTGCATTGGACCAGCCTAACTCTCTCTGCACAAATGCTCTCCAATTCCCTTCTGTTCTTGTGATTGTGCTTGTCAACGTGCATGGCATGTCTTTCCCATGCCAATTCTTCCTGCATTTGAAGCACTCTCCCAATCCTGGTGGAAGTGTTCCTGGTGTGTAAGGGTAAGACATTGTTTCATTAAAGATGACGTTGACACCGTATTTTGTGTGGAACTGCTTGACGTCGCTTTTCCAGTCTGCAATGCCCTGTGGGTTATTGGGGCGTTGAACATATGCGTTGTTGTTGGCACATAACGTGGCTTTTTGTGCTTCGTTCAAGCAACTTGCGGGTGGCATTTTCTTAGCGAATGGTAGCTGTGGTGGGGGTGTGGATATTTGCGCATTAGCGAAAGTGCGAGCTAATGGTTTGCTAGGTGTTTCTGGTGTGGTTGGTATGCGTGCGGCTTGCTCCTCCATTTTCAGCAATCTCTCCTTGTCCTCTTTCGCTTCCTTGATCTTTTCTACGTCTACATCTCTGATTTCATCTGTAAACTCCTTCCAATTCTTCGCCCCCACTGATACCTTCCTCTTGAAGATCTTTGGTATGTTCTTGTGGACTGACACGATGTCGGATGCTGAATCTGCTATCTCAGCGGCTTTGGCGATGTCTAGTAGGCAGCGCACAAAGCGTTGGTGAGTCCATTCCTTTGTATCGTCATCTTTTGTTCCCAGCTCTGCCAATGTTAATCACATTGCCAACAGTTCTTTTCTATGGTCTGACAATGTGGGTTTGGCTGCTACCAGTGCTGGGAATTCTTTCAAAAACTCCGCTGAGAAGGTGTCCCAATTGGCCTTTTTCTCCTCCTCTAGATCTTTGTACCAAGTGTTCACTCAGGTGCCTTGAAGAACAGGTGCATCTTCTTTCCCATTCTCTCCTCTGTGATGTTGGCTCCAATCATATAGACTTCTGCATCTTGTAGAAAGTCCAGAGGATTTAGTTTCTCGTCTGTCCCTCCCGTGAACTTCAGGATCGACGTTGTCATGGCACGTGTATTTGGTTTTGTTTTCTGTTGTGGTTCTGGAGTTGGTGGGTGAGAGGAGATTTGTGAGTGCAGTGCTGAAGGACGCAGAAGTTCCAATCTATAGCGTTGGATGTAATTTATCCAGGACTTGTTTGGCTCTGGAAGGATAGGTGGCGAGGTAGGTGGTGTAAAGTGATCTGTGTTATGTGTGGAATTGTCTACTGATGATTCTGTTAATGAGGATTCAGTGGTGAGTGTGGATGATGCTGTAGGAACTGTGATTGATGCTACGAAACAGCCTCTACTGTCGCGAGGTCTATTTTGTGCAATCTTGGTTTATGGTGGCGTGGCACTGGGTGCAAACACTTGTAAATCCTCTGCTTTACTGAGGTTTTACAAGAGTATTACACCAAGCCAATCAATATGTAAGACTCCTTGTCATACATTAGTATTACAAGAGACAGAAAAAATTAGAACAACCTTGTATGACCATTGTAAGTCACAAAGAAATACCATGGACTTTCAGTGTGACTTGCTGTCACTGTATACCCTTGGTGGATATACTGTGGAATTACACAGGAATTTCAGAGTGACTTTTTGTCACAATATGTCATGTAGTAAGACACATAAGAAATACTGGAGTATTTCAGTGTGACAGATAATCACAGTATGACAAACAGTAAGGCAAGAGAGATTTACAAAGAACTTACAAGGAAGCAAAATCTGCAGGAAATTTACAAAGTGACAATCAAGTCACAGTAATACACTTGTAAGACTAGCTGTATTATGAAGGAATTACAAGAAACATTTGCTACAAACACTGGTAAACCCTCAGCCTTACTGGAGTATTACAAGAGTATTATGGGGAACCAATCAATATGTAAGTTGGCTTGACTTACAAGTGTATTACAAAATAGACAAAAAATGAGGACTATTCTGAAAGACCATTGTAAGCTGCAAGGACATACCATGAACTTTCAGTGTGAGGCTTTGTCACAGTATAGCATTGAAGAGCATACAGTGGAATTACAAGGTGACTTTTTTGTCACAGTATGTCTTCTTGTAAAACAGAACTGAAATACCAGGGTATTTCAGTGTGAGATAATGTCACAGTAAGACAATTTGTAAACCAAGGAAAATTTACAGAGGACTTACCAGAAGGTAGAACTTGAAAGTCTTGGGTAAGACTGCTCATATTTACACTGAATTTATGGAGGGACAGCTGTGTCACAGTAATACCCTAGAAAGACTGGTGACTTTACAAGGGAATTACAAGATGGAGGTTTTAAAAGTCTATCTCGTAAGTCTCTGGAAAAAACCTGCATGCTAAATGGAGAATATACAGTGTGACAGACTGGTCACAGTAAGACACTTGTAAGTCACAAGACATTACAATGACTTTACTGAAAAGTGACTATTTTGTAAGTCATCATGTATATCCAATGGACTTACAAGAGACTTGTTGGATGGATTTGCAGTGCATGTCAATTAAGTAATACAGAAGGGCTTACTGAAAATTTACAGGATGTAATACAATGAATTCATTCAACCAGGTCAATTGAATGTCACTAAATATAAATAGACAGCTCAGGCTGGACTGTGTCTGCCTTGTCATCTTCGTCTGCTCAGTCTGTTAGGTCTGCCTTGTCTGCCCGGTCTGCCCCATCTGTGTCATCTGCCTCATTTGCTCCATCTGCCTTGTCTGCCCGGTCTGCCCCATCTGTGTCATCTGCCTCATTTGCTCCATCTGCCTCGTCTGCCCTGTCTGCCTTGGGACTGTGTCTGCCTTGTCATCTTTGTCTGCTTTGTCTGCGTTGTCTGCTCCGTCTGCCTTGGGACTGTGTCTGCCTTGTCATCTTTGTCTGCTTTGTCTGCGTTGTCTGCTCCGTCTGCCTCGTCTGCTCCGTCTGCCTCGTCTGCTCCGTCTGCCTCGTCTGCTCCGTCTGCCTCGTCTGCCTCGTCTGCCTCGTCTGCTCCGTCTGCCTCGTCTGCCTCGTCTGCTCCATCTGCCTCCTCTGCCTCATCTGCTCCGTCTGCCTCGTCTGCCTCGTCTGCCCCGTCTGCCTCGTCTGCTCCATCTGCGTCGTCTGCCCCGTCTGCCTCGTCTGCCTCATCTGTGTCGTCTGTGTCGTCTGCCTCGTCTGCTCCGTCTGCATTGTCTGCCTCGTCTGCCTCATCTGCTCCGTCTTCCCCGTCTGCCTTGTCTGCCCCGTCTGCCTTGTCTGCCCCGTCTGCCTTGTCTGCCCCGTCTGCCTTGTCTGCCCCTTCTGCCTTGTCTGCCTTGTCTGCCTTGTCTGCCTTGTCTGCCTCGTCTGCCACGTCTGCTCCGTCTGCCTCGTCTGCTCCGTCTGCCTTGTCTGCCTTGTCTGCCTTGTCTGTCCTGTCTGCCTTGTCTGCCTTGTCTGCTCTGTCTGCTTCGTTTTCTTCGTCTGCCTTGTCTGCTCCGTCTGCCTCATCTGCTTTCTTTGCCCTGTCTGCCTCGTCTGCTCCGTCTGCCTCGTCTGCTCCGTCTGCCTCGTCTGCTCCGTCTGCCTCGTCTGCTCCGTCTGCCTCGTCTGCTCCGTCTGCCTCGTCTGCTCGTCGTCTGCCTCGTCTGCTCCGTCTGCCTCGTCTGCTCCGTCTGCCTCGTCTGCTCCGTCTGCCTCGTCTGCTCCGTCTGCCTCGTCTGCTCCGTCTGCCTCGTCTGCTCCGTCTGCCTCGTCTGCTCCGTCTGCCTCGTCTGCTCCATCTGCCTCGTCTGCCTCGTCCGTCTGCCTCATCTGCAGTCGTCTGGTTCATCTGCCCCGTCTGCCTCATCTGCGTCGGAGCAGACGAGGCAGACGGAGCAGACGAGGCAGACGAGGCAGCCGGACCAGACGAGGCAGACGAGGCAGACGGGGCAGACGAGGCAGACGAGGCAGAAGGGGCAGACGAGGCAGACGAGGCAGAAGGGGCAGACGAGGCAGACGAGGCAGACGGGGCAGACAAGGCAGACAGGGCAGACGAGGCAGACGAGGCAGCTGGAGCAGACGAGGCAGACGAGGCAGCCGGGGCAGACGAGGCAGACGAGGCAGACGAGGCAGAAGGGGCAGACGAGGCAGACGAGGCAGACGAGGCAGACGGGGCAGACGAGGCAGACGGGGCAGACGAGGCAGACGAGGCAGACGGGGCAGACGAGGCAGACGAGGCAGACGAGGCAGACGGGGCAGACGAGGTAGACGAGGCAGACGGGGCAGACGAGGCAGACGAGGCAGACGGGGCAGACGAGGCAGACGAGGCAGACGAGGCAGACGGGGCAGACGAGGCAGACGGGGCAGACAAGGCAGACGAGGCAGACGAGGCAGACGAGGCAGACGAAGCAGACGGGGCAGACGAGGCAGACGAGGCAGACGGGGCAGACGAGGCAGACGAGGCAGACGGGGCAGACGAGGCAGACGAGGCAGACAGGGCAGACGAGGCAGACGAGGCAGACGAGGCAGACGGAGCAAACGGAGCAGACGAGGCAGATGGAGCAGATGGAGCAGACGACGCAGACAAGGCAGACGACGCAGACAAGGCAGACGAGGCAGATGGGGCAGACGAGGCAGACCACCAGTAATTGTAACTGCCATGCATAGTATACAGGCAGTACTCACACAACACAATGCGTAGTCAACAGTCCTTTCTCTGTGTATACTTTGGGTGAGTATATGATGCATTGTATGGCTATTTTCATACTATGCATTGTGTGCACAATATTCTACTATACCACGCATGGTATACCTTAAGTAAATTTGGCAGGTTTTTCCCACAGCTGGTAATTTGATGTGGCGGTAGGCAGGGCCTTAGGGGCCAGGAGGGCTGGTTTTTCTCACGCCCCAAAATTTGATAGGAGGTGCAGGCGGTCAGTAGGGGCCAGAATCTGTAAATGGAATAGGGGTAGTAGCTGTGGCTGGCTCAGAAAATGCAAAATAAATTCCTGGAGCCGGCAATGAAAAGTGATGTAAGTATATAAGAGGGTGTATTTTGGGTCGCTGAATCCAAATATCCAATCAAATTTGCAATAACTGCAGTGGGTATAGAGATATGGCCAAAATACTGTCCAAAATACAGCAAAATAGCAGGATGGGTACTGGTCATTGCATCCAATCAGCTCTGATCATTATGCAAATTGGTAGGATACTGCTTTTGGATTCTATAAACTTGGGAATAACATTTATTCTATTATATAATCAATGTCTAGTGAGATATCCTCAATTTACTCTCAAGAAAGTGAAAAATTTGGGATGGCCATGCACACTGCATGTTATAGCGTCTAATATAATTATGGATATGCTTACAAGGATATTTTGTGTCCCTGACTCAGAATATCCACTTGGATAAGCTCTATATTCTGTGGTTCTGGTGATATGGAATACTTACCCCTAAATATAGGTACCTGTGGCATCCACAAATATGCAACTTATAAATTTGTTTGAGAGGGTGGATAAATGTTAATTAATACCCTTAATCATAATATACAGTCATGTATTTGATATCTTCAAAATACAAGACTCTATTTTCAATTTATTCCCCAAAAATTGCCACAAAAGTGAAAAAGAGGAATGGCCATGCACAGGGCATGGTGTGGCATCCAATATGATCATGGATATGCCTACTAAGATAAATTTAGTTGTGGAATCCTAATATCCACTTGGATTGGCTCTATAGGCTATGGGTACTCTGCTATTCAAGACTTACCCCCAAACGTGGGTACCTGTGGCACCTGCAAATATGTACTTTATAAAATAGGTTGAGTGGGTTTGAAAGTGTTGATTGATGTACCAAACAGTAATATGAAGTCATATCACCTATATCCCTAAGTTCTAAGACTCTATTCTCAATTTATTCCCCAGACAGCAAAGATAGCCTTAATTTTCACCTTCATTGACACATATACCTATCTTTTGGCTTTGAGACTGGCATTCTGACTACCCTCCCATCATTCTAAGCCATAATTCTTGTGTTACTGGCAGTTTGGAAGTTCTCACTGAAAGACATGTTCAGATATAGCCTTAAGTGCTATAAGTATCATCATCTGCAACTCAGTTTGACTTTAACCTGGTGCATGTACCTAGAACATCTGCTAGATATTTTGGATGGCTGATCATCTTTTAAGTGGTACTAAAAGATGAAATACATAGTATGAGTGCCTCCAGTAACCTCTGGAATGAGATATGCCCATGTACATGGTTCCAAAAGGTACTATTTTCGCTTTTTGAGTAATAAATTGGGAATAGAGTCTTGGATCTTGGGGATATGGAACATATGACCTCATATTCTTGTTTGGGGCTTTGATAAACAGTTATCTACCTATCTCCACAGTTTTTTAAGATACATATTTACAGGTGCCACAGGTACCCATGCTTGGGAGTAAGTCTTCAATAGCAGAGTAGCCACAGCTTATAGAGCCAATCTAAGTGGATATTTGGATTCAAGGACCCGGACTACTTCAATAGACATATACATAGCTGTATTGGATGCCATACCATGCCCTCTCCATGGCCATCTCACTTTTTTCGCTTTTGTGGCAATTTTTGGGAAATAAATTGAAAATAGAGTCTTGTATCTTCAAGATATGAAGAATATGACTTTATATTCTGATTGAAAGTATTAATGGACATTTATCCACCCTCTCAAACAAATTTATAAGTTGCATATTTGTGGGTGCCACAGGTACCTATATTTAGGAGTAAGTATTCCATATCACCAGAACCACAGAATATAGAGCTTATCCAAGTGGATATTCTGATTCAGGGACACAGAACACCCTAGTAAGCATACCCATAACTATATTAGATGCTATAACATGTAGTGTCCATGGCCATCCCAAATTTTCACTTTTTTGAGAGTAAATTGAGGATATCTCACTAGACATTGATTATATAATGAAATAAATGTTATTCCCAAGTTTATAGAATCCAAAAGCAGTATCCTACCAATTTGCATAATGATCAGAGCTGATTGGATGCAATGGCCAGTACCCATCCTGCTATTTGCTGTATTTTGGACAGTATTTTGGCCATATCTCTATAGCCACTGCAGGTATTGCGAATCTGATTGGATATTTGAATTCAGTGACCCAAAATACATCCTCTTATATACTTATATCACTTTTCATTGCCGGCTCCAGGAATTTATTTTGCATTTTCTGAGCCAGCCACAGCTACTACCCCTATTCCATTTGCAGATTCAGGGCCCTATCGACGGCCTGCACCTCCCATCAAATTTTGAGGCGTGAGAAAAACCCGCCCTACTGCCCCCTAAGGGGCACAGTGGCTTACTATGCGTGATATGCGAAAATAAAATGGGATATAGTATGCATGGTATGGGGTGGAACAGTGATTCACTATGCATAGTATCATACCATAATATAGGTACAGATAAGCCTCTACAAACTACGCATTGTGCCCAGCAGAGTACTATCAGTATACTATGTGTAGCAGTTACAGCTACAGCTGGGCAGACGGGGCAGACGAGGCAGACGGGGCAGACAAGGCAGATAGGGCAGACAAGGCAGACGGGGCAGACAAGGCAGGCGGGGCAGACAAGGCAGACGGGGCAGACAAGGCAGACGGGGCAGACAAGGCAGACAGGGCAGACGGGCAGACAAGGCAGACGGGGCAGACAAGGCAGACGGGGCAGACGAGGCAGACGGGGCAGACAAGGCAGACGGGGCAGACAAGGCAGACGGGGCAGACAAGGCAGACGGGGCAGACGGGGCAGACGAGGCAGACGGGGCAGACGGGGCAGACGAGGCAGACGAGGCAGATGGAGCAGACGAGGCAGACGAGGCAGACGGAGCAGACGAGGCAGACGAGGCAGACGGAGCAGACGAGGCAGATGAGGCAGACGGAGCAGACAAGGCAGACAAGGCAGACAAGGCAGACGGAGCAGACGAGGCAGGCGAGGCAGACGGAGCAGACGAGGCAGACAAGGCAGACGGAGCAGACGAGGCAGACAGAGCAGACAAGGCAGACGGAGCAGACGACGCAGACAAAGCAGACAAAGATGACAAGGCAGACACAGTCCCAAGGCAGACAGGGCAGACGAGGCAGATGGAGCAAATGAGGCAGATGACACAGATGGGGCAGACCGGGCAGACAAGGCAGATGGAGCAAATGAGGCAGATGACACAGATGGGGCAGACCGGGCAGACAAGGCAGACCTAACAGACTGAGCAGACGAAGATGACAAGGCAGACACAGTCCAGCCTGAGCTGTCTATTTATATTTAGTGACATTCAATTGACCTGGTTGAATGAATTCATTGTATTACATCCTGTAAATTTTCAGTAAGCCCTTCTGTATTACTTAATTGACATGCACTGCAAATCCATCCAACAAGTCTCTTGTAAGTCCATTGGATATACATGATGACTTACAAAATAGTCACTTTTCAGTAAAGTCATTGTAATGTCTTGTGACTTACAAGTGTCTTACTGTGACCAGTCTGTCACACTGTATATTCTCCATTTAGCATGCAGGTTTTTTCCAGAGACTTACGAGATAGACTTTTAAAACCTCCATCTTGTAATTCCCTTGTAAAGTCACCAGTCTTTCTAGGGTATTACTGTGACACAGCTGTCCCTCCATAAATTCAGTGTAAATATGAGCAGTCTTACCCAAGACTTTCAAGTTCTACCTTCTGGTAAGTCCTCTGTAAATTTTCCTTGGTTTACAAATTGTCTTACTGTGACATTATCTCACACTGAAATACCCTGGTATTTCAGTTCTGTTTTACAAGAAGACATACTGTGACAAAAAAGTCACCTTGTAATTCCACTGTATGCTCTTCAATGCTATACTGTGACAAAGCCTCACACTGAAAGTCCATGGTATGTCCTTGCAGCTTACAATGGTCTTTCAGAATAGTCCTCATTTTTTGTCTATTTTGTAATACACTTGTAAGTCAAGCCAACTTACATATTGATTGGTTCCCCATAATACTCTTGTAAGACTCCAGTAAGGCTGAGGATTTACCAGTGTTTGTAGCAAATGTTTCTTGTAATTCCTTCATAATACAGCTAGTCTTACAAGTGTATTACTGTGACTTGATTGTCACTTTGTAAATTTCCTGCAGATTTTGCTTCCTTGTAAGTCCTTTGTAAATCTCTCTTGCCTTACTGTTTGTCATACTGTGATTATCTGTCACACTGAAATACTCCAGTATTTCCTATGTGTCTTACTACATGACATATTGTGACAAAAAGTCACCCTGAAATTCCTGTGTAATTCCACAGTATATCCACCAAGGGTATACAGTGACAGCAAGTCACACTGAAAGTCCATGGTATTTCTTTATGACTTACAATGGTTATACAAGGTTGTTCTAATTTTTTCTGTCTCTTGTAATACTAATGTATGACAAGGAGTCTTACATATTGATTGGCTTGGTGTAATACTCTTGTAAAACCTCAGTAAAGCAGAGGATTTACAAGTGTTTGCACCCAGTGTGGTTACGATTATGTGTTGGTTTCTGTTTCGTGGGTGTGTGGTGTTTAGCGAATGCGTTTACTCTGCATGTGGTTCAAATGCTGCTCTCGTCACCAAGATGGAGTAGCCTGCGCTAGTCAAATGGGATGCTCAATGTTGTATTGTAACTACCAATACAGGTTGTGATGTGCCTAAAGCTGTCGCTAAACAACTACAAATAGACTCTAGGGCTATCAGGTACCCTACTCCACCAGCCAGCGCTATGAAGGATTAATGCTGTCTGTTGAAGCCACACATACTACTGGTTGTGGCTGTTATTTATTTTTGTGTATTTTTCTACTCAGTAATAGTACTATATAGTATTTCTGAAACTTCCAGTGATGGGCTTTCCATCTGCAGATTACCATCAGATTGGTCAGATGCTATCTGTCAGATGGAGGAGGAGGAGGAGGAGGAGCACCATCCACATCCACATCCAAAGCAGCAATTGCTCAGATGGCGCTGGATCATCTGATCCAGTAGGAGCCCTACCATCATTATGCCTTCATGGCCATTGTCTCACCTCCATGGCCATCATCTCGCCTCTGTGACCTAGCCTCAGCAGCTCATCATATACCTTGCCTCAGTGGCTCAGGCATCAACCTTGTCTCAAAATTTGATCTTTAAACACTCGTGTTTTACCATCTCCTTTCTGCAATCTTTCCAGAATCTTTCCTCCACATCCTTTATTGAATACATTGTTTCATTTTTTCCTTGTGATATTTGTTTTTCTCCTCTCTATGTCTATGATTCATTTTCGCTGTTAATGACTTACCATGTATTTATAGCCCCAAGAGACTCATTTCCCACATCTCATTCTTTCTTTCCCCATTGTCACTCACGAGTCTCTCAGGTACATCTCTCATCTTTCTTTCTTTCTCCATTCATCACTCACTAGTGTAATTGCAGTATCACTCAGTTGTTTTGTGTTACATATTTATACATCACTTCGTTTATCATTTATGGCTCATAAGTGTCCAACTGATAACTCCTCGAATCCTGATACTGGGAGTCCCCTTATTACTCAACAAACCATCAAAACCATCTCAGCCTGAGTTGATGATCTAGCCACCTGAGCTCAGGACCTTGAGGATGCTCAGACCACAAACACACTCTCATCCACATTGCACCTATCAGCCCCTACCAGTGATGTTGAAGCCTAGGTTACTGGATCCATCAACAAGCTGGCATTTTTACTCACGAGCTTTCTGAACTTTCAGGTGCTTTCCCACTCACCTGAAAGTTTGCATATACTGATGTACTTCACTGTAGCCCTTTTACCACAAAAAAAGTGCACTTCATTAATCAGCATACTGGTTGTATAGTTAACTTATGCTAGAAAAGAATACCTCATGAATAATAGTTGTTTTAATCACAACTTGCAGTAGCTTGAAGATGCACATAGTCTGTGTGTTGTGTGAACTCACCAAAAAACTGACTCAGCTCACCAACTCACAGACTCACAGACTCACACAGCTTGTAGGTGCTTGTGCAAGTGGCTGCAAGTGGCTGTTAGTGATTTGCTGAAAAGCTGATGTCAACTGTCAGATCATCTGTACAACCTCCCTCACCTGATGCCAAGCTTGTTCAGAAGTGCATGGGTAAGATCAAAGCATTTGAATCAGGGGCTTCATCCAAATTCAATGCCACTACTGCTATCTACTGGCATATCATCCAAGCCATGCCTGGGAAAAGTCAACAGTCCCGCTCCACTTATGAAATGTACTACAACCTACTTGAACAAGCCAACTGAAACCTCATCGCAGCGCAATCCCATGGTAAATACATTGTCAAGTCCAGTGGGAAAAAGAAGCAAAGTTGTGAGGATGAGGCTGAAAGTGGAACAGATGGAGAAGGACCTACAGATGATGAGGAAGGAAACGATAGAGATTATATCATTGAGACGCTGAGTGTGGGGTCAAAGGTGAATGACTCAACCAACAACTACCTTCCACTCAAGACGAGGTGTCTAGTTTGGGGGTAGGGAGATGCTAAAGCTCTCACAGCAGATCTAGAGAAACCAAATCTTCAAAGAAGAAGTAAAAGAAGTATAATCGAAGTCAAGACAAGATGGCATAGCACTTTGATTGGGTGAAGACTAGTTCAGATGAGGGATAAGAGGTAAAAGGATGTAAAGGGTAGGTGATGTGGAGGATCAGAATGTGGTAGAGGATGGGTAGAAGGCGGGTAGGAGGATTATAGATACATGAAATGAAACTGGGGATGGGCAGAAGTGGATGGTAATACACTGCTTGAATAGGTGCAGCTACCTCTGAAGACAAACTAAGCGCAGGATGAAGGTGAAAACAAAACTGGCTTGGAATTGAAGAAGACTTAGTACACCTCCGCAAGGTACTGCACAATACAACAAGTGGATCATTTGGTATGTAAAGACTGAGCACTGAGAAAATGAAGTTAAGCAGCTCAAGGGGTATGATGCCTCCCACTGAAGATGAACTGTAGACGACTGCTTTTCACAGGAACAATACTCATATTGCTGTTGCACTCTATCTGTATGAAGGCAGTTACAAGTGGTTGTTGTATGATAAGGTAATCGAGGTGCACTTTTATAGTCAGCCACATGATTAGCTAAGTACTATATAGTAGTTTACTATGGTCCATCAAGCCTCTGAGTCCATATGCAGTTTGTAGCTAATTGTTGAGTGTTAGTAGGAGTCAGGGATTGTAAATACATGTTGAACACATCATCAATCACAGTCCAGATGAGATATTTCTCGTTCGAGTAGTAAAATGAAGTCAGAAATCTGGTAAATGAACTGTTTTGTATAGTGACCGTATCCAAACAAAGGATAGTAAAGTCCAAGTGTGCTTTGATCAGCATGTTACCAGCTGCATTTATGGTAAAACTCTTGAGATTAAACTAAATGAAAGCTTTCGTCTTAAAGGATACCCATTTGTGAGTCATTCTAGTGGACAAGCTAGAAAATTCATAGGTTTGATTGCATATATAGTGAGGTTGCACTACTTCGATTAGAAGTGTGCAAAATGATGGGGTGCATGGCCAGGTGTTTACCTGCCGTATCATTGTGAGAGAGAAAGTTGATAAGAGGTTGTTGCCATGGTTGTGGTCAGAGGGTGAAGGTCCACCCAAATCATTTGCAGATGCATCATGTTTGGAAAAGGACAGACTCACTCTACCAAACTGGTCCAGAGATCCCAAGCGAGTCAAATCCTCAGCTATCTCACCTGAATTCCCTGACTCTGAATGGAGCAATCTTTTCTGAGGAAAACCCATCAATTTTGACAGTCTCCTCACCAGCTCCTCTTCAGTCAACTATTGACTACAACAGCAAACAAACTTTCAAACTTAGAGACAGGGAGTTTAGGATTGGGGCCAGAATGCCTTCCTGAAGAGTTAAAAATCATGGGGACTGGACTATTGCATGGGCCATGTATCTTGACACAGTCAGGTTCGTCATGCCATGGAGGGAAGCTGAACTCAGGATTCATGAGAGAAACATCAATGATCTTTTCAAATCCCTCATCAACACATCCCAGCACATCAACATCATCAATTATGACAAGGCAGTATGTCAGAAAGTCTCCATGTGATGAGATGCCCTACTCTCAGACACAAACCAATTGTCACAAAGAGGCAAGTGCTTAGATAGTGATAATGAGCTATGGGCTCAACTCAACTAACAGACAGCAATAAGTACTGGAACTGGTCCCAACAACGAAGAATGTATTAAATACCTAACAGACAGCAATAAGTACTGGAACTACAGTGCCCATCAGTAAAGGTGAAAGAAGTAATGAAAAGGGAGATACACACCTGGTCCCAACGATGAAGAGGTCAAGATGGGGAACCAGGTGTCAGGACAGGGTTTATATATGTAAAAGTAAAGCTGTAAAGGAAGCTGTAAAGAAAGCTGTAGCATGTGGAACAAGAGTCATATGGTGTAAAGATCTGAGGATACGGAGATAAGAAGAAATAAATAGTACCAAATATAGATGTCATGACACCAATTCAATGGACTTTACCTCACATGGATCGCCATTCCCTCCCCAGTCGCTAAAACATCCTTCCCTAATACATCTTCCAGCTGTTGTTTCAACATCATTGACAATATCTGCAGACTCTGGAACTTGGGAAATGTAGTAGGTTGGCAAAAGACGGTAATTGGGCCCATATCTGCTCAATTTGCCGAGATGGGGGACATACTTGAGACAAGTGCATTGCAAAGTGAGCCAGATTGGATGTTGGAGCTGAGAAGAAGATTGAAGAGGAGGCCAAGATATGCAAGGAATTTAGTATGGGGAGAGGGGGAAAATGAGAAGTGTGGAAAGAGGAGGTTGACATTAGCAGATGCAACAGAGTTTATGGAAGCTTTACCTGACATACCTGATCAAGAAAAATTAGATTCTGTGGTGTTAAAAACAATCAGGGACAACCCAGAACTTTTTTTCATCACTACTCTGATCAATGTAAACTGACTTGAAGAATTACTCAAATCTCACCCAAACTGTCCATTTGTTGAATCTGTCTTTTGAGGCCTGCAGAACAGCTACTGGCCATGGGCTGACTACTCCAAGGAAGATGTACCATCCACTCTTGACTGATCCTACCCACTGAAAGATCCTGCTCATGTCAAGTTTACTTGTGATCAACATGATATTGAGATTTATAAGGGCTGATTCTCATGTTCTTTCCCTTCCCTTCTTCCTGGTATGCACGCAGTACCTGTTGTCATCATTCCCAAGCCAAATTCAGACAAGCTGCACATGACCATCCATCACAGTGTGAAGCCTTTTCCCATCAACTCTATGATTGAGAAGAGCAAGGTATTGGTACCCCTGGATGACCTTCATGACCTTGGAGTGGCATTGATCAAGTAGAGAAGACTGTATGGATATGTGAGGCTAGTCACTGGGTGCAAACACTTGTAAATCCTCTGCTTGACTGAGGTTTTACAAGAGTATTACACCAAGCCAATCAATATGTAAGACTCCTTGTCATACATTAGTATTACAAGAGACAGAAAAAATTAGAACAACCTTGTATGACCATTGTAAGTCACAAAGAAATACCATGGACTTTCAGTGTGACTTGCTGTCACTGTATACCATTGGTGGATATACTGTGGAATTACACAGGAATTTCAGAGTGACTTTTTGTCACAATATGTCATGTAGTAAGACACATAGGAAATACTGGAGTATTTCAGTGTGACAGATAATCACAGTATGACAAACAGTAAGGCAAGAGAGATTTACAAAGGACTTACAAGGAAGCAAAATCTGCAGGAAATTTACAAAGTGACAATCAAGTCACAGTAATACACTTGTAAGACTAGCTGTATTATGAAGGAATTACAAGAAACATTTGCTACAAACACTGGTAAATCCTCAGCCTTACTGGAGTCTTACAAGAGTATTATGGGGAACCAATCAATATGTAAGTTGGCTTGACTTACAAGTGTATTACAAAATAGACAAAAAATGAGGACTATTCTGAAAGACCATTGTAAGCTGCAAGGACATACCATGGACTTTCAGTGTGAGGCTTTGTCACAGTATAGCATTGAAGAGCATACAGTGGAATTACAAGGTGACTTTTTTGTCACAGTATGTCTTCTTGTAAAACAGAACTGAAATACCAGGGTATTTCAATGTGAGATAATGTCACAGTAAGACGATTTGTAAACCAAGGAAAATTTACAGAGGACTTACCAGAAGGTAGAACTTGAAAGTCTTGGGTAAGACTGCTCATATTTCCACAGAATTTACGGAGGGACAGCTGTGTCACAGTAATAGCCTAGGAAGACTTGTGGTTTTACAAGGGAATTACAAGATGCAGGTTTTAAAAGTCTATCTCGTAAGTCTCTGGAAAAAACCTGCATGCTAAATGGAGAATATACAGGTTGACAGACTGGTCACAGTAAGACACTTGTAAGTCACAAGACATTACAATGACTTTACTGAAAAGTGACTATTTTGTAAGTCATCATGTATATCCAATGGACTTACAAGAGACTTGTTGGATGGATTTGCAGTGCATGTCAATTAAGTAATACAGAACGGCTTACTGAAAATTTACAGGATGTAATACAATGAATTCATTCAACCAGGTCAATTGAATGTCACTAAATATAAATAGACAGCTCAGGCTGGACTGTGTCTCCCTCGTCTGCCTCGTCTGCTCCGTCTCCCTCGTCTGCCTCATCTGCTCCGTCTCCCTCGTCTGCCTCGTCTGCTCCGTCTCCCTCGTCTGCCTCGTCTGCTCCGTCTCCCTCATCTGCCTCGTCTGCTCCATCTGCCTCATCTGCCTCGTCTGCCTAGCGTCTGCCCCGTCTGCCTCGTCTGCCTCGCGTCTGCCCCGTCTGCATTGTCTGCCTCGTCTGCTCCGTCTGCCTCGTCTGCCTCGCGTCTGCCCCGTCTGCCTCGTCTGCTCCGTCTGCCTCGTCTGCCCCGTCTGCCTCGTCTGCCTCGTCTGCCTCGTCTGCCTCGTCTGCTCCGTCTGCTCCGTCTGCCTCGTCTGCTCCGTGTGCCTCGTCTGCCTCGTCTGCTCCATCTGCCTCGTCTGCCTCGTCTGCCTCGTCTGCCTTGTCTGCTCCGTCTGCCTTGTCTGCCTCGTCGTCTGCCTTGTCTGCTCTGTCTGCTTCATCTTCTTCGTCTGCCTTGTCTGCCTTGTCTGCTCCGTCTGCCTCGTCTGCCTTGTCTGCCTCGGCTGCTCCGTCTGCCTTGTCTGCCTCGTCATCTGCCTTGTCTGCTCTGTCTGCTTCATCTTCTTCGTCTGCCTTGTCTGCCTTGTCTGCCCTGTCTGCATCGTCTGCTCCGTCTGTCTCGTCTGCTCCGTCTGCTCCGTCTGCCTCGTCTGCCTCGTCTGCCTCATCTGCCTCATCTGCCTCGTCTGCCTCGTCTGCCTCATCTGCCTCGTCTGCTCCATCTGCCTCGTCTGCCTCGTCTGCTCTGTCTGCCTCGTCTGCCTCGTCTGCTCTGTCTGCCTCGTCTGTCTCGTCTGCTCTGTCTGCCTCGTCTGCCTCGTCTGCTCTGTCTGCCTCGTCTGTCTCGTCTGCTCTGTCTGCCTCGTCTGCCTCGTCTGCTCTGTCTGCCTCGGCTGCTCGGTCTACCTCGTCTGCGTTGTCTGCTCGGTCTGCCTTGTCTGCTCGGTCTGCCTCGTCTGCTCGGTCTGCCTCGTCTGCCTCATCTGCTCGGTCTGCCTTGTCTGCCTCGTCTGCTCGGTCTGCCTTGTCTGCCTTGTCTGCCTCGGCTGCACCGTCTGCTCGGTCTGCCTTGTCTGCCCTGTCTGCCTTGTCTGCCTTGTCTGCCCTGTCTGCCTTGTCTGCTCTGTCTGCTTCATCTTCTTTGTCTGCCTTGTCTGCTCCGTCTGCCTCGTCTGCTCCGTCTGCCTGATCTGCCTGATCTGCCTGATCTGCACCATCTGCCTTGTCTGCTCCGTCTGCCTTGTCTGCCTCGTCGTCTGCCTTGTCTGCTCTGTCTGCTTCATCTGCTCCGTCTGCCTCGTCTGCTCCGTCTGCCTCGTCTGCTCCGTCTGCCTCGTCTGCCTCATCTGCTCCGTCTGCCTCGTCTGCCTCGTCTGCTCCGTCTGCCTCGTCTGCTCTGTCTGCCTCGTCTGCTCCGTCTGCCTCATCTGCCTCGTCTGCTCCATCTGCCTCGTCTGCCTCGTCTGCTCCGTCTGCCTCGTCTGCCTTGTCTGCTCCGTCTGCCTTGTCTGCTCCGTCTGCCTCGTCTGCCTTGTCTGCTCCGTCTGTCTTGTCTGCCTTGTCTGCTCCGTCTGCCTTGTCTGCCTTGTCTGCTCCGTCTGCTCCATCTGCCTCATCTGCTCCGTCTGCTCCGTCTGCCTCATCTGCTCCGTCTGCCTCGTCTGCTCCGTCTGCCTCGTCTGCCCTGTCTGCCTTGTCTGCCTTGTCTGCCCTGTCTGCCTTGTCTGCTCTGTCTGCTTCATCTTCTTCCTCTGCCTTGTCTGCCTTGTCTGCTCCGTCTGCCTGATCTGCCTGATCTGCCTCATCTGCACCATATGCCTTGTCTGCTCCGTCTGCCTTGTCTGCCTCGTCGTCTGCCTTGTCTGCTCTGTCTGCTTCATCTGCTCCGTCTGCCTCGTCTGCTCCGTCTGCCTCGTCTGCTCCGTCTGCCTCGTCTGCTCCGTCTGCCTCGTCTGTCTGCCTCGTCTGCTCCGTCTGCCTCATCTGCCCGTCTGCCTCGTCTGCCTCGTCTGCTCCGTCTGCCTCGTCTGCTCTGTCTGCCTCGGCTGCTCCGTCTGCCTCATCTGCCTGGTCTGCTCCATCTGCCTCGTCTGCCTCGTCTGCTCCGTCTGCCTCGTCTGCCTTGTCTGCTCCGTCTGCCTTGTCTGCTCTGTCTGCCTTGTCTGCCTCGTCTGCCTCGTCTGCTCCGTCTGCCTCGTCTGCCTCGTCTGCTCTGTCTGCCTCGTCTGCCTCTGTCTGCCTCGTCTGCCTCGTCTGCTCCGTCTGCCTCGTCTGCCTCGTCTGCTCCGTCTGCCTCGTCTGCCTCGTCTGCTCCGTCTGCCTCGTCTGCCTCGTCTGCTCCGTCTGCCTCGTCTGCCTCGTCTGCTCCGTCTGCCTCGTCTGCCTCGTCTGCTCCGTCTGCCTCGTCTGCCTCGTCTGCTCCGTCTGCCTCGTCTGCCTCGTCTGCTCCGTCTGCCTCGTCTGCCTCGTCTGCTCCGTCTGCCTCGTCTGCCTCGTCTGCTCCGTCTGCCTCGTCTGCCTCGTCTGCTCCGTCTGCCTCGTCTGCCTCGTCTGCTCCGTCTGCCTCGTCTGCCTCGTCTGCTCCGTCTGCCTCGTCTGCCTCGTCTGCTCCGTCTGCCTCGTCTGCCTCGTCTGCTCCGTCTGCCTCGTCTGCCTCGTCTGCTCCGTCTGCCTCGTCTGCTCCGTCTGCCTCGTCTGCCTCGTCTGCTCCGTCTGCCTCGTCTGCCTCGTCTGCTCCGTCTGCCTCGTCTGCCTCGTCTGCTCCGTCTGCCTCGTCTGCCTCGTCTGCTCCGTCTGCCTCGTCTGCCTCGTCTGCTCCGTCTGCCTCGTCTGCCTCGTCTGCTCCGTCTGCCTTGTCTGCCTTGTCTGCCTTGTCTGCCTTGTCTGCCTTGTCTGCTCCGTCTGCCTTGTCTGCCCCGTCTGCCTTGTCTGCCTTGTCTGCCTCGTCTGCTTTGTCTGCCTCGTCTGCCTCGTCTGCTTTGTCTGCCTCGTCTGCCTCGTCTGCTTTGTCTGCCTCGTCTGCCTCGTCTGCTTTGTCTGCCTCGTCTGCCTCGTCTGCTTTGTCTGCCTCGTCTGCCTCGTCTGCTTTGTCTGCCTCGTCTGCCTCGTCTGCTTTGTCTGCCTCGTCTGCCTCGTCTGCTTTGTCTGCCTCGTCTGCCTCGTCTGCTTTGTCTGCCTCGTCTGCCTCGTCTGCTCCGTCTGCCTCGTCTGCCTCGTCTGCTCCGTCTGCCTCGTCTGCCTCGTCTGCTCCGTCTGCCTCGTCTGCCTCGTCTGCTCCGTCTGCCTCGTCTGCCTCGTCTGCTCCGTCTGCCTCGTCTGCTCCGTCTGCCTCGTCTGCCTCGTCTGCTCCGTCTGCCTCGTCTGCCTCGTCTGCTCCGTCTGCCTCGTCTGCCTCGTCTGCTCCGTCTGCCTCGTCTGCCTAGTCTGCTCCGTCTGCCTTGTCTGCCTTGTCTGCCTTGTCTGCCTTGTCTGCCTTGTCTGCTCCGTCTGCCTTGTCTGCCCCGTCTGCCTTGTCTGCCTTGTCTGCCTTGTCTGCTTTGTCTGCCTCGTCTGCCTCGTCTGCTTTGTCTGCCTCGTCTGCCTCGTCTGCTTTGTCTGCCTCGTCTGCCTCGTCTGCTTTGTCTGCCTCGTCTGCCTCGTCTGCTTTGTCTGCCTCGTCTGCCTCGTCTGCTTTGTCTGCCTCGTCTGCCTCGTCTGCTTTGTCTGCCTCGTCTGCCTCGTCTGCTTTGTCTGCCTCGTCTGCCTCGTCTGCTTTGTCTGCCTCGTCTGCCTCGTCTGCTCCGTCTGCCTCGTCTGCCTCGTCTGCTCCGTCTGCCTCGTCTGCCTCGTCTGCTCCGTCTGCCTCGTCTGCCTCGTCTGCTCCGTCTGCCTCGTCTGCTCCGTCTGCTCCGTCTGCCTCGTCTGCTCCGTCTGCCTTGTCTGCCTCGTCTGCTCCGTCTGCCTCGTCTGCCTCGTCTGCTCCGTCTGCCTCGTCTGCCTCGTCTGCTCCGTCTGCCTCGTCTGCCTCGTCTGCTCCGTCTGCCTCGTCTGCCTCGTCTGCTCCGTCTGCCTCGTCTGCCTCGTCTGCCTTCTCTGCTCCGTCTGCAAATGGTGCAGATGAGGCAGACGGAGCAGACAAGGCAGACGGAGCAGACAAGGCAGACGGAGCAGACAAGGCAGACGGTGCAGACGAGGCAGACGGGGCAGACGAGGCAGACGGGGCAGACGAGGCAGACGGGGCAGACGAGGCAGACGGGGCAGACGAGGCAGACGGGGCAGACGAGGCAGACGAGGCAGACGGAGCAGACGAGGCAGATGAGGCAAACGGAGCAGACGAGGCAGACAGTGCAGACGAGGCAGGGAGGCAGATGGAGCAGACAAGGCAGATGGAGCAGACGGAGCAGACGAGGCAGATGAGGCAGACGCAGACGAGGCAGACGGGGCAGACGAGGCAGACGAGGCAGACGAGGCAGATGAGGCAGACGAGGCAGATGAGGCAAACGGAGCAGACGAGGCAGACAGGGCAGACGAGGCAGACGGGGCAGACGAGGCAGACGAGGAAGACGAGGCAGACGAGGAAGACGGGGCAGACGAGGAAGACGGGGCAGACGAGGAAGACGGGGCAGACGAGGAAGACGGGGCAGACGAGGAAGACGGGGCAGACGAGGAAGACGGGGCAGACGAGGAAGACGGGGCAGACGAGGAAGACGAGGCAGACGAGGAAGACGAGGCAGACGAGGAAGACGAGGCAGACGAGGAAGACGAGGCAGACGAGGAAGACGAGGCAGACGAGGCAGACGAGGCAGACGAGGCAGACGAGGCAGACGAGGCAGACGGGGCAGACGAGGCAGACGGGGCAGACGAGGCAGACGAGGCAGACGAGGCAGACCAGGCAGACGAGGCAGACGAGGCAGACGGAGCAGACGAGGCAGACGGAGCAGACGAGGCAGACGGGGCAGACGGGGCAGACGGGGCAGACGGGGCAGACGGGGCAGACGGGGCAGACGAGGCAGACGGGGCAGACGAGGCAGAAGGGCAGACGAGGCAGACGGGGCAGACGAGGCAGACGGGGCAGACGAGGCAGACGAGGCAGACAGAGCAGACGGGGCAGACGAGGCAGACGAGGCAGACGAGGCAGACGAGGCAGACAGAGCAGACGAGACGAGGCAGACGAGGCAGACGAGGCAGACGGGGCAGACGAGGCAGACGGGGCAGGCGAGGCAGACGGAGCAGACGAGGCAGACGGGGCAGACGGAGCAGACGAGGCTGACAAGGCAGATGAGGCAGACGGAGCAGACGAGGCAGACGAGGCAGGCAGACGGAGCAGACGAGGCAGACGAGGCAGACGAGGCAGACGAGGCAGACGAGGCAGACGAGGCAGACGAGGCAGACGAGGCAGACGAGGCAGACGAGGCAGACGAGGCAGACGAGGCAGACGAGGCAGACGAGGCAGACGAGGCAGACGGAGCAGACGAAGCAGATGAGGCAGACGGAGCAGACGAGGCAGACGGAGCAGATGAGGCAGATGAGGCAGACGGAGCAGACGGAGCAGACGGGGCAGACGGAGCAGACGAGGCAGACGGGGCAGATGAGGCAGACGAGGCAGACGGAGCAGACGGAGCAGACGGGGCAGACGGAGCAGACGAGGCAGACGAGACAGACGAGGCAGACGAGACAGACGAGGCAGACGAGACAGACGGAGCAGACGGGGCAGACGAGGCAGACGGAGCGAGGCAGACGAGGCAGACAGAGCAGACGAGGCAGACGAGACAGACGGAGCAGACAAGGCTGACAAGGCAGATGAGGCAGACGGAGCAGACGAGGCTGACGAGGCAGACGAGGCAGACGGAGCAGACGAGGCAGACGAGGCAGACGGAGCAGACGAGGCAGACGAGGCAGACGGAGCAGACGAGGCAGACGAGGCAGACGGAGCAGACGAGGCAGACGAGGCAGACGGAGCAGACGAGGCAGACGAGGCAGACGGAGCAGACGAGGCAGACGAGGCAGACGGAGCAGACGAGGCAGACGAGGCAGACGAGGCAGACGAGGCAGACGAGGCAGACGAGGCAGACGAGGCAGACGAGGCAGACGAGGCAGACGAGGCAGACGAGGCAGACGAGGCAGACGAGGCAGACGAGGCAGACGAGGCAGACGAGGCAGACGGAGCAGACAAGGCAGACGGAGCAGACAAGGCAGACAAGGCAGACGGGGCAGACGGGGCAGACAAGGCAGACGAGGCAGACAGAGCAGACGAGGCAGACAGAGCAGACGAGGCAGACGGAGCAGACGACGCAGACGGGGCAGACAGAGCAGACGAGGCAGACGGAGCAGACGAGGCAGACGAGACAGACGAGGCAAACGAGACAGACGAGGCAGACGAGACAGACGAGGCAGACGAGACAGACAAGGCAGACGAGACAAGGCAGACGAGACAGACGGAGCAGACGGGGCAGACGACGCAGACGAAGCAGACGACGCAGACGAAGCAGACGACGCAGACGAGGCAGACGACGCAGACGAGGCAGACGACGCAGACGAGGCAGACGACGCAGACGAGGCAGACGACGCAGACGAGGCAGACGACGCAGACGAGGCAGACGACGCAGACGAGGCAGACGACGCAGACGAGGCAGACGACGCAGACGAGGCAGACGACGCAGACAAGGCAGACGACGCAGACGAGGCAGACGACGCAGACGAGGCAGACGACGCAGACGACGCAGACGACGCAGACGACGCAGACGACGCAGACGACGCAGACGACGCAGACGACGCAGACGACGCAGACGACGCAGACGACGCAGACGACGCAGACGACGCAGACGACGCAGACGAGGCAGACGACGCAGACGACGCAGACGAGGCAGACGAGGCAGACGAGGCAGACGAGGCAGACGAGGCAGACGAGGCAGACGAGGCAGACGAGGCAGATGGAGCAGACAAGGCAGACGGAGCAGACAAGGCAGACAAGGCAGATGGAGCAGACAAGGCAGACGAGGCAGACAGAGCAGACAAGGCAGACAAGGCAGACAAGGCAGACAAGGCAGACAAGGCAGACAAGGCAGACAAGGCAGACAAGGCAGACAAGGCAGACAAGGCAGACAAGGCAGACAAGGCAGACAAGGCAGACAAGGCAGACAAGGCAGACAAGGCAGACAGAGCAGACAAGGCAGACAGGGCAGACAAGGCAGACAAGGCAGACAGAGCAGACGAGGCAGGCGAGGCAGACAGAGCAGACGGGGCAGACAAGGCAGACAAGGCAGACGGGGCAGACAAGGCAGACAAGGCAGACGGGGCAGACAAGGCAGACGTAACAGACTGAGCAGACGAAGATGACAAGGCAGACACAGTCCAGCCTGAGCTGTCTATTTATATTTAGTGACATTTAATTGACCTGGTTGAATGAATTCATTGTATTACATCCTATAAATTTTCAGTAAGCCCCTCTGTATTACTTAATTGACATGCACTGCAAATCCATCCAACAAGTCTCTTGTAAGTCCATTGGATATACGTGATGACTTACAAAATAGTCACTTTTCAGTAAAGTCATTGTAATGTCTTGTGACTTACAAGTGTCTTATTGTGACCAGTCTGTCACACTGTATATTCTCCATTTAGCATGCAGGTTTTTTCCAGAGACTTACGAGATAGACTTTTAAAACCTGCATCTTGTAATTCCCTTGTAAAACCACAAGTTATTCTAGGGTATTACTGTGACACAGCTGTCCCTCTGTAAATTCTGTGTAAATATGAGCAGTCTTACCCAAGACTTTCAAGTTCTACCTTCTGGTAAGTCCTCTGTAAATTTTCCTTGGTTTACAAATTGTCTTACTGTGACATTATCTCACACTGAAATACCCTGGTATTTCAGTTCTGTTTTACAAGAAGACATACTGTGATAAAAAACTCACCTTGTAATTCCACTGTATGCTCTTCAATGCTATACTGTGACAAAGCCTCACACTGAAAGTCCATGGTATGTCCTTGCAGCTTACAATGGTCTTTCAGAATAGTCCTCATTTTTTCTCTATTTTGTAATACACTTGTAAGTCAAGCCAACTTACATATTGATTGGTTCCCCATAATACTCTTGTAATACTCCAGTAAGGCTGAGGATTTACCAGTGTTTGTAGCAAATCTTTCTTGTAATTCCTTCATAATACAGCTAGTCTTACAAGTGTATTACTGTGACTTGATTGTCACTTTGTAAATTTCCTGCAGATTTTGCTTCCTTGTAAGTCCTTTGTAAATCTCTCTTGCCTTACTGTTTGTCATACTGTGATTATCTGTCACACTGAAATACTCCAGTATTTCTTATGTGTCTTACTACATGACATATTGTGACAAAAAGTCACTCCGAAATTCCTGTGTAATTCCACAGTATATCCACCAAGGGTATACAGTGACAGCAAGTCACACTGAAAGTCCATGGTATTTCTTTGTGACTTACAATGGTCATACAAGGTTGTTCTAATTTTTTCTGTCTCTTGTAATACTAATGTATGACAAGGAGTCTTACATATTGATTGGCTTGGTGTAATACTCTTGTAAAACCTCAGTAAAGCAGAGGATTTACAAGTGTTTGCACCCAGTGAGTGGTATGGAAATCAGATGTATCAGAAGCATGTAGAAGGGCTCCAATAGATCCTAGATGGCAATTGAAGCAGGTTGTGAAGATTGGAGATACTTACAATGTGGATCATTGTAACAATTTTGGGAATGGAGGTGCAGATGGAATACATAGTTTGTGGATGGGTTTAGTCAGTTGGATCTTGAAGAATCTGAGGAAGGTTGATGATGTTTTTCACATATGTGGATGATAATTTTGGTTTCAAGGAAGACAGAAAGATGTGCATTTACGAGAAGAGAGGGTGTTTGATGCCAGAGAAGCAGGTAAAACTTTTGGAGCTCTGGGACGAACTAGAGATACCTCACAATGGGCCTAAACAAGTTTTTGGTGAAGTCCTAGTTATTATTGGCTTTGAAGTGGACCCAAACACAATGACTATTACAATGCCTCCCTCCTCTAGATCCAATCTCATTACTGCCATCAGATCTTTTGCCATGCCACAACAGTGCCAACCTCTGTGTGATTTCTGGCAGATAGGCGGGTAGTGTAATTGGTCCTTCAATGTCTATTCCCTGTTACAACTGGGTCTATCTTGGTTACAGTGGCCAAAAAAATTGTCCACATGTTTGGCACTTTTGGAAAGATTTCTGATTTAAGAGCTATTGAGCAGAAATCTCAAAACATGGCTGGTGGTAGCAAGAAAGCCTTTGATTAGAGCTACAATAATCTGTTTGTTTTGTCTTATTTGGCCAAATATCTGTGGAGTTATGATTGATTTAAAACTGTATGTCATTTGGACAATTTTTTGAGTTGCCACTTCAAAATCATTATTGCAATAACCTGATGTGTTATACATGATGTCATGGGTGGAGCTGTACAGTAATGTAATTTATACACTACAATGATGTCATAGCTGCCAGCTGGAGCATACATATCAACGTACAGATGCTCTACAGCCTCTATGAAAATCATGGGGTCCCTCATATCAGCCCAGAAAGACAATCTCTACTCTCTCCTCTTAACTGCCTCTCCATCTGCAAAAATTGCAGCTCAGACTGGAGTATGGAAGCCAAGAGTTGCTTTTGTGGCTTAAAAGACAAATACAGACAATGAGAACAATACAGCAGGGTGTCCTAGGAGGCTCTCTACTACTTGTGAAGAGGTTAGATTGGAAAAAATCCATTCCGGTAAAGCCAGATTGCTACACAAGTGGCCTGAAACATCAAGGCTCTTCTTGGACAACCTGTCCCAACCTATAACAGCCAAAACATTCCTGAAAACGTCTTGTGGCGATCTCCAAAACACAGAACAAGTGCAAACTTACAGTGACTTGCAGCAAGGCTCACTTGAAGTTTGCACAGATGTAAAAAGACCGGGCTGTAGAAGGCTAGAAGTGGGTTATTTTCTCAGATAAGACCAAAACCAATCATTTTGGGGCAAATATGCCCCAGCATGTGTGAGAAAAGAGAGATAAATTCATGGTACAGCAAGATGTGACAGAAATGATGACATTTGAGAGAGAAAATGACATGATGGGGTAGGGTATGGGGCAACAGTAAGCAGTAAAAATGGTCCAGATGAAGGGGAAGATAGATTGCAAACACTATATGACCATCTTAAGTAACAAAATCCTGGAAAGCATTAATAATATGGGAGTTGATCCAGAGGTGGCCATTTTTCAGCTGGGTATTAACTTTCTAAAGTGCTATATTCAATGGTTTCCTTTATCAGAACATGTCTCTCTACCTATAAAAGCAACACTCTGCTTTCATACTTCAGTCTGAGCTGAAATTTTGATAGAGGGAGGGGCAGTTTGGAGGAGAGAGTAGAGATTGTCTTTCTGGGCTGATATGAGGGACCCCATGATTTTCATAGAAGCTGTAGAGCATCTGTATGTTGCTATGTATGCTCCAGCTGGCAGCTATGACATCATTGTGGTGTATACATCACATTACTGTACAGCTCCACCCATGACATCATGTATAACACATCAGGGTATTGCAATAATGATTTTGAAGTGGCAACTCAAAAAATTGTCCAAATGACATACAATTTTAAATCAATCATAACTCCGCAGATATGTGGCCAAATAAGACAAAACAGACAGATTATTGTATCTCTAATCAAAGGCTTTCTTGCTACCACCAGCCATGTCTTGAGATTTCTGCTTAATAGCTCTTAAATCAGCAATCTTTCCAAAAGTGCCAAACATGTGGACAATTTTTTTGGCCACTGTATATCAAAAAACGGCAGGGAAGAAGGATGGAAAGACCCCAGTTTGGATTAGCGTCTCGATGTGTCAAGAGTTATTATGGATTGAGCATATGGAAGAAATGGAAGTGGTGAGAATGTTGGAATTAGAGAGTTGGGGCTTGGAAGATGCAGAGATAGTACTTTTCTGTGATGCATGCCCAATCGGTATGGGTTTTTGGGTGAAACTTGGTAACGTCCATCTTGGTTTTCAGTGCAAAGTGGAAGATTCTTCACCTGGAATTTTCTTTTTCGAGGCCCTCTCTGTCCTATCAGCACTTTCATTTGCAATACTATCTTCAAATCCTTGCCCCCACCATATCCCAATCTTCACAGACAACTTGAACACAGTTGATATGTTTAATTCCCTAAAAGCCAGCCCTACCTACAATCCTATCCTCATGACAGCAGTTGACTTCATCATAAAACACAAGACTGATTTACAAGTTGCACATATCCCAGGTTCCCAGAACAACATTGCTGATGCCCTATTGAGATTCAACAATAAATACATTTATAATTCCGTGCCCAATATCATTATTACCTCTTTTGAACCCCCTCGACTCACGTTGGGGGCAGCACTATCATGAACTGGCATCCATCTGAGTCCAGACAAAGGGTGAAAGAGAGGGAGATCTGGACGAAGGATTGTTTGGTGAGCAAGCGAGCAATTGCATTAGGGTATGCGATGGACCTATATTCAGTTCTGTCAAAATCACAGTTTTGAGTTGGAACCATCAGAGGACACCCTCAGTTTCTATGTGGCATACATGTGCCATTACATTCACCCACTGTCTGTCTCAACTTATCTTTCTGGCATTTGCGATCAGCTAGAACCATATTACCCTAACAAATTTGAATGAGCTCATTGGTGAAGAAAATGTTGAAAGGTTGTAGGAAGTGGCACATTTACTCAAAGAAGCAGGAGCTTTAGGACAGGAAGAGTTGACAAAGGTTTACAATGATTTGAAGGGATCGAATGACCATGATGACTTGTTGTTCTTGGTGATTCTCTTCATCAGTTTCCTGGTGATTATGTGGTTAGGGGAGTTGGTCTGGCCAGATACAGTTGCTCATTGAGAATTGTGCAAGGTGATCATTGATGATGACCACATAGCATTCCTCTTACCGACGCATAAATCAGATAAACAATTTGATGGGAACAAGATTCTGATTTGTGCCACTGGAGAATCCGATTGCCTATATCCTTTCCCAAGACTGCCTTTTCCCTGCCCATCCCAACCTGTTCACATGTAAAGATGGCTCTATACCAACAAGACAGTGGTTCATTAGGAGGTTGAAGCACTATTTCGAGGAGGATGTGGCAGGACATTCACTGAGGTCAGGAGGAGCAACCCACTATGCACTGCTGGGGTATTCCTGGGACCTGATCTAGACGATGGGATGGTGGACTTCTGAGGCTTTTCAGCTTTATATTCATAAGCACCCTCTATTTTTCTCTGCTCTTCTAACTAAAAAACACTCCCCTCCATCCTAACATTCAACTCTGTCAACATCTTTTCACTTCCACTTTCCTATCATCATTCCATAGGCTTCTTAGCCTTTGCTCAGTCACATGTACTCAAAATATATTCGCACATCTGTTTCAGGGCTCCCCATGATCCTCCTACTCAATCTCACATGAAATTTTCAACAAACACATCAACAAGATAATTAGTCGTGTTTTAAAGACTACTTTACAAAGGTCTAATTATCATTGTAAGTACTACTTATAATTTCGTCTCTCACTTGAATCAACACTCCATGCGTAGGACTCGCCGTTCTCATCATCATGCCTCTGTGGCTGTGCCTCCATGGCCTAGCCTCAGCAGCTCATCGTATACCTTGCCTCAGTGGCTCAGGCATCGCCCTTGTCTCAAAATTTGATCTTTAAACACTCATGTTTTACCATCTCCTTTCTGCAATCTTTCCAGAATCTTTTCTCCACATCCTTTATTGAATTCATTGTTTCATTTTTTCCTTGTGATATTCATTTTTCTCCTCTCTATGTCTAAGACTCTTTTTCGCTGTTAACAACTTACCATGTATTTATAGCCCTGAGAGACTTGTTTCCCCCATCTCATTCTTTCTTTCCCCATTCATCACTCACTAGCATAATCACAGTATCACTCAGTTGTTTTGCATTACCCTCCCTCCACTCCCATTTATCTACATTTCTTGTGTATTGGCCTTTGCTGAGTCGCATGTACTCAAAATATATTCGCACGTCAGGGGAGTCACTGTTTCAGGGCTCCCCGTGATCCTCCTACTCAATCTCGCACGGAATTTCCAACAAATGCATCGACAAGATAATTAGGAGATAAAAAAGGGCGCTGCTAATCAGCTCTATTTGGTGATCTTTGCTCCCATGTAATTGCCATGCAAATCGACAGCTACCCATCATTTCAGGGTCTTTTGTATGGATGCAAATATCAATAAATAGGTGTTTTGAGAGTTCGCGACCTTATGCAAATGGCTGTCTCCATCATCAATATCCATCATAACCCATTGGCCGTTGAGAGGATATTTGTATACGGGTCTGGTGCAAGTAGTGTCAGTAGGGGTCATAAAAATCGGGTGGAACCAAGGACTTCCTGAGAAGAAGTCTGCCCCTCAATTCAGTCGTCAATTCAGTCCCAGTCACATTGGAGGCGGTGTGGCTGTGCAAAAAAAAAAAAAAAAAAAAAAAAAAAAACTGTCACCGCCCTCACTTCACCTAAGGGTTCCATTTAAACAGACTGGGGTAAAGAGCCATCGCTTCGCGTGGCAAGCTACGAGGCCTGTTCAATAAAGTCAAAAATTTACTCTTATATTGACTACGCTGCAGCCACTGAGAGAAGGAGAGCTAAAACAGTGAAAGAGGATTTGAAGACAAACAGTGATACGTGAAAAATCAGTGTTCAAAAATCATACCTACCAATGTTGCAAGACAAATCCCAACACAATACCGACATCGAAGCATGAAGTGTACCTCACCATCTTCATCACTCATGCAATCACTGCCAAAAAGTGAATCACTCCTCCTGGGTCCATCATCGTCAGGGGTTAGAATCATATTCATTGCCATATGCATTCGTCCGAGTATGGACCTGTTGAGCCCAGCGGAGAAGCATTGGCACAGATGGGCCTCCGAGCAATGAGGTCCCAAGGGCAACTTGGGAAAGCCGCTATAACCATTCCCAAGCTTCTGGGCCGATTGGCTCGCTCACTGAGCTGGGGATGCGTAACGAAGAGAGCTTGAAGCCAGTAACGTCCTGCACAAACACAAAAGAAAGGTGGAAAAAGGGGTGCCTTTTAAGAAACACAGAATTAAAAAATCCGAAGCGACAGTCTTGAAATGAGCATCAGACATTGGACAAAAGAACAATGGGAGGCTACTTCTGGAATAGCAGTGAATAATAAATTTGCATATGTAAAGCTTCCTGTCGTGCAAAAAACAAACACTCAGTACATAGAGATGGAGATGAAAAAATCAAAGAAACGTGCCAGTGCTATTGTAGAAGTTTAGTTCAAACATGCTCCTTCAACCACGATTTTATCAGAGCAAGTCTAGGATAGGTTTCTGTGGGTCTCAGCACAGATATTCCAGCGATTGGGACCGGCAGACAGAAAGAGAAAGAGAGCTTAAGAAGATGGGATAGAGAAACAGGACCAATCAATTGGTAGGAGTAGGCATCCAAAGGGAGGAGCCATGTCACAAGCGTGTATTATTTGCGATTTGGGATATGCGAACGCTGCTTGGAGTCAGGTAGAATCAAGGGTTGCTGCAGAACAAGAGTCCTGAGAGAACGCCGATGTCGCGGTTTGTCACAAATCCTTGGGAAAAGGAGGACTTGACGAAAGAGAGGCAAGAATTACGACTCGAGGCGAATGCAAGCTTGAGGAGCGGAGGAATAGGGCGGTGGACGTTGTCGACGCTGGCATTGAAAACGACGCGCTGACGTTTGCATGACGTTGTGGGTTGTGCCCAGACTGATCGGTTGTCGGCATCTCAGAGACCGGCAATAGAAATCTGAATGACCTAACTTAAAGGCCTCGCGTTGTTCCGAGAAAGCCGTGAACGACGTCATAGGTCTCGACCGTGATTCCAGATGAGCGCTTGACGAGCGCCAACGCACAGGGGTGGGAGATTGAACCTGTGGAAAAGATCCAGGAGGTCGCTACGACATAAATTAACTCAGCCTGAAGGCCTCGTAATGATTATGGGCCATTCCGAATATCATCCGACTCACCACCACCTATTCCACAAAGTTTTCTTCAATTGTCCGATGTCAACCTTGCCCGATCTCGTCGATATCTCTACAATAGCATCCCAATTCGACACATATGCACCTAACACTGTTTGTCGAGCGATCAGTTTAGCGGTTGCAATCGTGTCTTCAGGATTAATTCTTCTGGGCTGTCGTTATCCTTGCCTGACGCTCGTAAGTTTGGAAAGGTCATTCAACAAAGCTCGAGACGCATTGGGACGTTGTCGGGACGAAGAAATCCCTGCAGTCGTATGGGGGAGTCACGAATTGGACCTCTGGAGGTGCGAGTGTACTTTGTCTTGGCTATCTTCTCAGAAACGCTGACAGTTTCTGACCTTTCGGTTCAGATGCTTTGCAGAATTGAAGATGCCCTTTCCCTGATAAGAGAAGAAGCAGGCCGTCATATGTTCCGCTGGTCGTCAATGCATACTTATGCATACTATCGCGTCAAAGCCATCCACAAAATAATTCATTGTTACGATGAGATTCAGGCTCTCGTCGCGTCTATCACGGTAAATTGTCCTTTTTACTATCTATGCAATCTTTTTGCTTAATTATGACGCGTTTTACTCCTCCCTTTCACATCCTCATATCATACGTACTTTCCAGAGCACCATCGAACGTGACGGTCGCAAGAAAAGGAGCAACGCGACTCATACAATGGAAGCAATGCTGGACAGACCGCTCAAGGGATTGGGTTGGCTGATAGTGCCGCGATCCATAGTGCTCCGAGTTCTGCTCGTTACGTGCACAATGATCAAGCCCCTATCGAATTTCGCAGTCGTGCCATCTGTCCTAACTGTAAGATTACCTTCAAGGTCAGCTCCCAGAAATTTCCTAACACAAGTTTTCAGGCGCCTACAAGAATACCCAGACTTAAAGTCCATTCGTGGTAATAGGTGTATGGGATTGAGAGATGTTTCGCCATATACCAAAGGTTGTGCCTAATTATATGATGACGCTTCCTGTTTTTTGTTTTCCTTTTGCTTTCACTCTTTCTAGTTCGTATTGTCGTTACCTGTGTTACTTTTCCTTTTCCTTTGACCTGTTTTCGTAGTGTTGTACTTGCTTTCGAATCTTTGTTGTGATAGCTAGACATCTGTATTTAAAAATGAACGGTTTACGGTTGGACGTTGGGAAACGTTACTCCGCAGTAAGTATCAAGAAAACCTCGATTCGTCAAAACTTCCACAGCTTCACAGACGAATCTCTAACCATCGGTTGTCGTTTTTCAGCCCGATACCTATACCTATACCTGCTACCTCGTCCATCTCCATCCTTATTTTCAGTATTATCAGTCTCGTCCGAGTTGGACGATTCCAATTGGAAAACCAAATCATCGAAATGCCTTGAGCCAGCCACAGCGAGAGGGTGATTTAGCTCAGGTTTTTGACGAGCATGATCCAACACTGGGACTTGTGACGGCGGAGGATGTAGCCTTTAATATGGATGTTGTAGAGTATTATTTTTGACTTAGAAAGTGACTGGGGAGAAAAGAAGATACATTGCGACATTTCGGTACTCGAGACCGGAAGCAGACAAGAAGCAGATTCTTACAAGTTCAAACTCACATGCCAAGCTCCCAAAACGACGCCCAAAAATGCCAGCCGTTCTGACGAACGACCGGCGGATTTCGAAACAGAACGGATGGAATCGAGCCTAGTAAAAACGCACAATTATCCCATGAGCGGAAAGATCACGCACTGTATTGGAGTAACAGTCACTTGACGTGACTGTAATACAATGCGTCATCTTTTCCACTCTAATCATCTTGCAGCATCGTCTAAGAAGAATTTCGGACAGTGAATGATAGGCGGATCACGGGGAGCCCTGAAACAGCGACTCCCCTGGGTATATTTCGACGAGATGAGGCTCAGCAGCGCTATGAAGCCTATGGAATTGTGGAAAGGTTATGAGGGGAGTGAGGAACGATGTTAAGCGGAGCCGAGAGGAGTTGTTCGCTTTTTCGTGAGTAAAGCTGAGAAAAAGAAAGGGTGCTTGCGGATATAAAGACGGAAAGCTTCAGAAGTCCAACGTCCAATAGTCTGGATCACTTCCCAAGAATACCCGAGTGACGCGTAGTGAGTAGCGCCACCGGAACGCAATGAATGGCCGGACACATCGTTTGGGAAATAATGACGAAGGCGTCGGATGAACCATTGCCTGGTGGGGATGGAGCCGTCTTTGCGAGCGAATAAGTTTGGATGAGCAGGGTATAGGGAATCGCGTGATTGTAGATAGCGTTTGGTTATCTTCACTGGGCAATCTTCTGCGTTTGTAGCTTGCAGTATGATCTTGTCCCCGTCAAACTGTTTCACGCCGAAAAGGGACAAATTTCCGCTCGACGGATCTTTGACCGGATATGTGTACGAGAATGAGATATATCTGGAAACTAGATATAAGTACAAAAAGATGATGTATCAGTAAGCTACATATTTGAACAGAAAGTTGCTATATAGGGATGCATTTTAGTATATTTGATTGGTGTGTAGACATATTATGTATCAAAGCTATTAAAAGAAGTACAAAAAGACCGAGAATCGAGAATCCGGATATAGTTACAGATATGCGTCTGAAAAGACAATACATCCGGCTTCCAGATATGGGTGCGTATAGTTTATATGTCCGTAATACTGATATTTTTATAGCATTCATTCTGATCTATCAGTTCATCTGCCAGGACTACTATTGGGACCCTTGTCCGGAATCCGGACTTATTGTCTTTTCGGACACATATCCGTAACCATGTCTGGAATCCTGATTTGAGGTCTTTTTGTAGTTCTTTCAATAGCTTTGATACAGAATATGTCTGCAAATCAATCAAATATACTAAAATTCATCCTTATATAGCAACTTTCTGATCAAATATCTAGCTTACAGATACATCATCTTTTTGTATTTATATCTAGATTCCAAATATATCTCGTTTTCATACACATATCCGGTCATGTGAGGGACTGGTAGATCGGTACAGCTCGATTGCCGATGTGGCTGTGTTTGAGGTACCCGGCGGCTTTCCGCCGTCGAGTTACGGTGCAGTACTAGGCAGTACTATATCTGTGACTGCAAGAGGGGGGGGGGGCTGCACTATAATAGTACTAATGAAAAACTGACATGGGCGGGTACATATCCTAAGCAGCTGACGCGTTTACATGACACGTCCTTTCAAGCCGTGAACGTGTTTACGTGACACGTGACACGCCGTGAACGCGTACACATGACAAGTCCTCTCAAGCCGTGAACGCATACACATGGCACGTCCTCTCAAGCCTTGAACGCGTTTATGTGACACGCCATGAACACGTACACATGACAAGTCCTTTCAAGCCTTGAACACGTTTATGTGACACGCCGTGAACGCGTACACATGACAAGTCCTCTCAAGCCGTGAACGCATACACATGGCATGTCCTCTCAAGCCTTGAACACGTTTATGTGACACGCCATGAACACGTACACATGACAAGTCCTCTCAAGCCGTGAACGCATACACATGACAAGTCCTTTCAAGCCTTGAACGCGTTTATGTGACACGCCGTGAACGTGTACACATGACAAGTCCTCTCAAGCCGTGAACGCGTACACATGACACGTCCTCTCAAGCCGTGAATACGTTTATGTGACATGCCGTGAACACATACACATGACACATCCTCTCAAGCCATGAACATGTACATATGACATTATGTTTTTGGATCATGGACGCGTACACCCAGCGCGTCTTTCCAAGCCATAAATGCGTATGGATGACAACTATTTTTCAGGCCATGGACATGTGGGATGTAGGTACATCTCTTTTCAGGCCGCAGACATACGTATGCATTGTATTTGGATATTCTACAGGCAGTACAGGCAGGCTGGTGAACCTATACTTGTATGACTTTTATTTTTTCAAGCCATGTTTATGTATTTCTTTCAAGTTTTTCTCAAGTATAGAGATGTTTTTGAAACTTTGAATAATGAGATATAAAATGAGCTGTAAATACTGGGCAGGCTTCTTGACTCCCCAGTCTTATTTCCACTTGTCCTTAACAATGCTTTCTCTCTCAGAACTTCTGAATCCTTCCCCTGGTCTTTCTTCATCTCCTCTTGCTCTTTCAGTGGAATACAATGTTCCTCTGAATCGTCAAACCACTCTGGCCAAATTGTACCATTATGGAAAAGGTACTTTATTGGAGTATCCAGAAACTGGCTTCAATGAGAAGGAGCTGGTTGGGCACTTATTTGAAATGGATCCCAATAATTGGCAAAGTCCTATTAAAAATGTGGTTTATTCTCATGGATATCCACAGGGCCAGGCCATAGCAAAAAAAGTGCTTTTGAAGGATTTTGAAGAGGTTATCTGTGTTAAATCATTCTCAACCTGTGAGCCACATGTCTGAAATGTTTATTCTGACACTTTGGAGATCTTATGCTATTGATATACAGGTCAGGGTGTGAAGATATGCCCCTACCTCAATGCTGAAGGCTGTAATCATACTGTTGCTACAAGAGAAACTCTAAAGACACAGATTCAACATCAGCATAGTCAAGCCTCCTCTAGCCCACTTAGAGATGTCTTTGAGAAGACTTTGGCATATTGGGCCTCAGTTAGAGACCATGGCTGTATGGCTAGACTTCAGCAACATACCTCTTATTCTGGTGCTGAGAAAGCAGAATGGGATTTGGTCCACACTAGTCCTACAAAGGCCAAAAGAGGGCAAACTGGCAAACAAACTTGTCAAGGCAGAATTTTGTTGAAATATACAGGATCAGGGGAGCCTTATCTTTGGTGAGTAATTCAAGTTCATAGTAACATTTTCCCAAGAGATTTTGATTCAACAACTGTAATTAGCTGTGAACACTATGATGTCTCTCACTCTAGAAATCATTTGGTGGATTTTACAATAGCAAGAGGAGCAGTTCACCATAGCTATCTCTTAGCTCTTGTTCAGAATGATGTGGAAGCTATTTCTCATTTTGAACAGGAAGCTTTGAGTCTAGGTTATGGACCTCTTTCTTCCTGTTCAAATGTTCAAAATTTTGGAAGTAAAACAGTATGCTGTGGTAAGCTGTCATCAGTGGTTTATTTTTCTACTAAGCAACTGATAATTATTTTTCAGGATTTCAACATCGTTCTCAGGCAGGAACCATGCTTTTGACAGAACTAGTCAATCTCTCTTGCAATTGCAAATTCAGAGTCTATGAGCCAGTTCCTGAATCTAGACATGCTTGTCCAAGGGTGCTCATTGTTTGCTCTGGAGTTCATACACACCCAATTCCCATGCCTGATAGAACTCCTGCTAGCATGAGAGATGAGGTTTTTGAACTATTGGGCTCCTTTGGCACTGAGCTTGCTGGATTAACTCCCAGGAGATTATTCAGACATCCCCTGGCACAATCCTTCCTATACCAAAAACTTCCTTTTATAAAACCTGGGGCTGCTACTTTTGCAGACCTTCATCCCTCTTTGGCCAATGCAGAACATATCAGAGCCTATATCAAGCAAGCTCAGAAAAAGTCTTTTCCTGAAGGAACAGGATGGAACGGTAAGTTATATCCTCAACCTCAACCTCAACTAATTAACATATGTTTCAGGTTTGCTCCATCTTAAGAAAGTTCAAGATTCTACACTTCCTCAGCATGAGCATTATATCAGAGTTGTTGAAGAGATTACTCTTTCATCTGGTGATACTGAGGACATAGCAGATCAATCATTCTCTCCCAATTCCAAGGATCCTTTCAGAATTGCAGTATGCATGACTCCAGCTCAAAGCAGGCTTATTCTGGAGGTACCTTACCTTCAAAGTGATATATCTTTCAAAAGGGTAGCTGGATATTTGGAATTTGAACTATTGGGTAGAAGACATGATGGCAAATGTGAGTACTCTATATATGGTTTTTGAAATTACAATACTTACTCTAAACCAGGCTTAGTATATGCCAGAGCCCTGATGAATAGAGAGTCAGCAGAAGCTCATTGTTTGCTCTTTGAAAAGATTCATCAAATAATACAACAAGATACTGGAAAATATCTCAGATTCAGACATCTTCATTCCAAGAGTGCTTTGGAATCAGATATGGTTGGAATTATTCTTTGGACTCTTGACCAAGGAGGAGGTCAAGCTAAAGGTGAGAGAATTGTTCATTCTTACCAAATATAATTCTGATATACTTAGGATTGGGCTTATATCTTTGCAAAGTGGCTGCAGAGCTACCTCCAGATTCATATGACCTATATGACAGAAACAGAAAATTGCAAGATCTTGGGCCTTATGAGCATTTGCATAGGCTAGTCAGACTTTGCATAACTCATATACATAGGAACATTGATTCCTCCTCAGTCAATGAGGCTGTCAAAACCCAGATGAGAAGTCTCATCTGCATTCAGCATCCTAATTGGGATCAAACTATCAATTTCATCAATGCGAATGGTGGTAAGGCTGGTCAAGGTGAGCATTGAATAGGTTTTGATTTATAATGGTTATACTGACTATCAATTTATCTAAGACTGGGTCCAGGATAAGATCAGGAGCAAATTTGCATTTGAAGCTATGTGCTGGGCAAAAAGTCTTATACCTATGACTGCTTGGCTTGCTGGTGATTCCACTACAAATCCAGTTGAAAGTGCACATAGGGATGTATATAGGGAGGGCATTCAATGCTCTGTTGTTGAAGGAGTAACCAAATCACAGGCTTATGATATCAGGAAGGTCATGGAGATAGATGTAAGATTTCCTCTTTTTTTGTATATAACTTTACTGAGAAGTTCCAAGGTTTATGAACATACAAGAATCAGATCCAATCCTAGCAATATAATATTTAACAGTGTACACAGGAGCAGAAACAGAAAGTGTGAGAATTTCCAAACAATCTCAAGAGGAGTTTCTGTTAACATCATTTTTATAGCTCTCTCTCATGAAGTCAAGCTGAAAAGACAGGATGATAAAATTTTAAAGCAGAACTTGAATCTTGAAAAGTCCCTGGCAAAGCTCAAGAACACCCAGAACAGACTACAAAGGGCACAAAGTCCTGAACAGCTTAGACATGCCCAAGCCGCTGTTGCAAAAGCACAAAAGGAATATAAGAAAACCTTGGCAGCTAGTCAAGAATTAGCTTTATCTACTTCTGGATCTGGATCAGTTTTTATTAAATTTTAAATAAAAGTTTCCATATTAATGCCCAAAACTTTCAGAATCAATTTACAAAAAAAAAAAAAAAGAAGAGAAATCAATCTTCAACTGCAAGCTGCCTCATTTCTGTGTAAATATCCTTTTCCAGCCATTCATCAATGTCACAATAAGTCTGAGCTCCTGCTTCTTCAGCTTCTTTGATAGTGTTATATCCCAGCTCTGCAGAGGAAAACATTGTTGCCTGAGAAAACCAAACAATAGAACCCCTTCCTGATGCATCCAACCAGTTCTTGTCAGCCGAATGTGTAGCTTGATCTTTGCCACAAAAACAGTTTAAAGGCTGAGTGTTAGCAGGCGTAGGTTTGGCACCTGACTGAGTGACATAGAGAGGAAGGTCTGAAAAAGATTAGTTGGTTAACAAAGTAATTTGAGTATAATTCACCTTCCAAGTCCACATTGAAGTGGAGAAACAAAGCAGAAGGATAAAGCAAGAATACACCTGGTGGCAATTCCATAGCAACCCCAGCCTCCCACAAAACCAACCAGCATTTTTCCCTATGGTTGAAATGGCCTGTTATATTGATCAAATTTTTGTGAGTTATGAAATCAGAAATTGGCTTATAGGTACACTTACCATAGACAAAAACAATACAAATTCCTAAACCAATGTTCTTGAAATCCACATGAGGAGTACAGAACACCCTTGGTACTCCCTCTCTAGGGGCATTTACACAAAAGTTGTAAAATAGACCATATTGTGGGGGAGGGAGTCCAGGAAACAGTTTTGAGTTCCTTTCAGCAGCCTCTTTATACCTTTTGGCTACCTGGGGAAAGGCTCTCTCCAACAATTTGCAGGCATAGTTACTTTTAAGGGTTTGAAATATATTTGCAACCAATAATCTTCTGATCACTTACGTTAGAGTTGTGAAACAGGCATCTTTCTCAAAAAACTGGGAATGATTTGGATTACTTTTTTCAAATGCACTGAAAGATGGCACCTATAATCCTGTGAAAAGGCAGGAAAAAAATTGAGCCATTAATCACTTACTTTTTTACTGTTTCTGTCTATACCATGATTAGTGAACCAGTGAAGACCTCTGGTATTCTTCTTCATAGCTCCTTCATTGAATGGATGTTTGGTGGAATTTACCATCTGCTGCACAGTTTCAATAACCTCAGGAAGAATTTTAGATATATTTGGTGTGAGATGACTGCGGAAGATGATAAGTCTGCCATCAGTGTCCACAATTCCAGTGCTTTGATCTCTGAAAAAAACCTACTTTGAGATAATCTGACATAAAAGCTTGAAAGAATACTGACTGGACATAATTTATCAATTGGATATCTCCCAATAACTGAGATAGTGACCCATCCTCTAGACTTGATGACAGTAGTTGGCGGATTTTGGCTGGAGTGTTTCTACCTTGCCATCCAGTGGTAGTTAGAGGAAGATTCTTGACATTGAAAGCCTCTCCCTCAGCTTCATAGTAGGTGATGTTGTCAAAAACAATTGAATCACGGATTGCTTTCTTGCGATTCTTATTCCTTTGCTGTTTTCTAGTCCTTCCCTCAACCCCTGTCAGATTTGAAGCATCTCTAACTTGTCGAAGGTGAGCAGGAGCCTTCTCATCATACCTAAAATTTGAAGAGGAAAAACTGAGTATAGAAAAATGAGAATCTGAGGAGTGATACTGCTTGCCTAGTATGATAATGAGTAACTGGCATATTCAGACCTCCCTTCTCTCCTGGGTCTACCTCTTTCCCCTTCTCAGCCTTGGTATTCTCAGCCTTTTTACCCTTTCTTCCTCGCCCTTTGCCCCTCTTACGCCCTGTCCTACCCTTCTTTGGATTCTCTGATACTTCACTCTTCTTTGGATCCTCTGATACTTCACCACCTGACTGGTATGGTGTTCCTGGCTCAGAACTGTAAGGAGTGAGTGGTCTGGAATAGCAAGGAGTGGCTGGTTCAGAATGGTAAGGAGTGTCGGGGTCTGGTTCAGAATGGTACAGAGTGAAGAATGGTTCAAAAGTTGGAGAATCAATTCGCTGTAGTTTTGTTGGATTTTCATCATCAGCACTTGCATCTGAGTCAGATCGAGGCCTTGAAGATGAAGAAATAAATGTATATAAAATAAATGAGTGATACCATTTAGGATTTACCGTTTTTGATACTCTGCTGTAGCTTCTGCTACTCTGAATTATTCTTTAGCCTCAATGTAAAGGAAACAGGATTTGGTACAATACTTACTTTCCTTTTCTATAATATTCTTGAAGAATAAATTGGATGTCTGGATCAGAGTTGGGGAGATGTTCAACAGAGATGGCATCTTGGTGTCTTTCTAAAGCCAAGTCCAAGAAATTCATATCAATTCTCAATGTTCCATCTTCAATACTGGTGACAATTGGAAAGCTACAGTCTGATAAGTATGTATTCTCAATATAAGAAGAAGAAAGAACTCCCAATTTTTGGGTCACTCTGGATATAGCTTGCCTTAAGGACACCCTTTGGGCTTGAGTAGTACTAGAACTTGCATCCATGATGAGAAGAAAAAAGGAGGCACAGAAGCCTGATCAGATGGGACTTATATGACTTGCTGGACAATCTATTTTAAAGCTGTGAGATGGAATGAGTTCATGTGAACAAGTAAAGAAGCAGAAGCAGTGAGGCGGCAAGGCTTAGTACCTACTGGATTTGGGGGACAAGTCACACAGGAAGCTGCATCCCAGGCCCAGTCCATGCTTCTCCTATATAATTCTACTGATTCTGTTTGGATTCTGTGGCAACTTTTAGTGCACTGCAAGGGGGCCAAGGCACAGCGTGTGCAAAGAATCTTGTCCTGACCCACCTTGTCAACCTATTGTTATCTCTACATCGTTATAGACAATGCAACTAGCAACTATGAGATTTGATTCAAAGGCGAATTGCCAGCCGGTTCGTATCCCACAAATCGCCCCAAATCTTTATGCATTTTGAGATGTTCTACGGTATTTCGGATGACAGGCGCAAATGTCATCCAAATCACTGTTGAGGTATGATGCAAAGGCCAGCAATATCTTGAAGTTACGAGTATTCGAAGATGGCCTGAGTGAAGGAGCTTCCCCAGTCGACCCCCCTCTGCCCCAATCACGTGAATGGTACGTGACTCTTGACGCGCCTCAAAATCCTCGCCTCAATCCTCTTTCGCATCTTGCTCACTTTCTACCTCATAGAAAGGTGATCTAAAGCACTAAAATAGATTATATGTACAATTAATTTAAATACAATTTTTCAAGATGGCAGAAAGACTGAACGCGCCGAAGCCCTAATATTGGGTAAGTATGAGACTTTGATGAGACTACCAAAGCCCTACTGAAGCCCGTCATTTGCTTCACTCAGGCGGGGCCTCAGGTGAGGATGCAGACCATTTCCGGCAATGACAAAATGCTTTCTTAACTGTAATGTAACGCCTGGGGGTATGTAGAATGTACTATACCTGCCGTTTGGATCTCATGGCACTGGATGACTTCCCGTAAGGGTTAATTGGGCCCCGACCAAATAAAAAAAGATTGACACAGAATTTGCAATAAGAATAATTGATGGATTAATCGTAATCGCATTCCCGTAAGACTGGGCAGAGATTTCTCAGGGGCACATGACTGTGCCCCTGAGAAATCTGTCCCCACATGTGACTAGCGCGTCAAATGCCCATGTCGTTTGATGCTTTGTCGCTCGCTCAGCAGGAGCAGGAGGAGTTGTTTGAAGAGGAGGAATATCAACTTCGTGTCTATCTTCTGCTTGCCGTTGCCCTTGGTGTCTACCAACACGAATCCGCCCGCATTAGACGAAGAAATCCTACTCGGCTCTATCTAACGCGCCCTCAGCTCATGCCCAATCCCCGACACGAGTCCCCATGGATCCGTTTATGGCAAGGACAGGAAGACCGCGCATTTATTACAACGATGGGACTTGATGTAGCCACATTCCGGTGTATTTTGGAGGGTCCAGGACATTTTGCAGATAGATGGGATACTACACCAATTCCGCGAACAGATGTCTCAGTTCGTGGTAATCCACGCCTTGGCCATCGTTCTCTGGATGCAGCTGGTGCCCTAGGTCTAGCTCTACACTACCTGGGCTCATCCATCCTAGAAGTCCAGCTACAACAAATCTTTGCCATCGTTCCCTCAGTCCTCACACGATACCTTGATTTCGCGCTCGACATCCTTCTCTCCACTGTCTGAAACATGAGGGAGGCCCGCATCTCCCTTCCAGAAAACATCCAGGAGTTTCAGGATTACGAGCAGCTCATTCTATCTAGGCACTCTTTACTCGAAGGAGCGTTTGCAAGCATTGATGGGCTTTCATTGGCAGCACAGGTATCCGATGACCCTGAGTTTGAGAATGCGACATATAATGGTTGGAAAACATCTCACAGGGTCAGTAACATTTTGGTATTCTCTCCGAAAGGTACGTTGCAAGTCGGTCTATTCCTTTCCTTGAGATTCTGAAACCTAGTCCAGGTACTATCATCGACGCTGTTCTCAACGCTCCAGGAAGCTGGCATGATGCACATACCGCAAGGCCCATATATGAGCGTCTCCGCAAGCAAGTGCCAGAAGGTTACTATGTGATATCAGACACAGCGTTTCCTCGAGGGCCCATTTCTATTGGTGATAAAATCAAGGCACCATTGAAGGGAGGTGAACGGATACCAGCAGATCCTTCGAGGCAGCAGCTGGTAATGCAGGTGAATCGACAATTACTGTCGTTTCGGCAGACTGCCGAGTGAGGCATGCGCATTCTTCAAGGGTCTTTTGGTCGCCTTCGAGTCCCCCTTCCAATCAACTCTGCGGCAGACCGATTGCGGCTTCTCGAGTTGTGCTGCCGGCTGTTCAACATCAGATCGAATTGTGTTGGTATCAATCAGATTCGTTCCGTCTATGTGCCGACATGGCGTTCTACAGAGGGTGAGGAATTGTGGGCAGGACTCAGTGATATGATGTTTGGAGAGATACGCCGTAGAGACAGGGTTTCACGTTTTCATGTTGTTCCAGTTGAGGAATAGGTTTATTGGTAGTCAAACCAATACATACATATATCTTTTTAGTACGAATTATTACGAATGATGATAAGTACTACAGATCGTCTGTGCCCCGATGAGAATAGTACTTAGACTTTGACGGTGATACCTCAACATCAAAATCACCGTCACGGCGAGGCCTTACGGTAACGACATCACCAGGGTCCAATTCTCCAATAGCAAGGTCAGCGAGAGTGTGTAATCCAACGCGAGAGGAAGATATTACGACTGGAGGTGTAGAAGCATGCGGCACTTGATGAAGTGGCAGATCAGGTGTAGACACGGGCTGTATAGCCGGTGTATCTGGTATTAGTATTGGATCTGGTGGCGGAGCTGTTGTTGTAATGACAGGAGAGTATGACGGCCAAGGAGAAGGAGAACGATGTTGGACATTCCGGGGAGATCGTGAACGTCTAGTGGGTCTGGAATAGCGATGACGGCGTCGAGATGAATGAAAAGGAGTTGGAGAGCTGTATCGGGTCCTCTTTCTTCGACTGGAAGAACGTGGAGAGTAGGAGCGCGAGCGGGAACGGGAACGGGAATGGGAGCGGGAGCGGGAATGGGAACGGGAACGGGAACGAGAATAAGAACGGCGGCCACGGTGACGAGAATAAGAACGGCGGCCACGGTGACGAGAATAAGAACGGCGGCCACGGTGACGAGAATAGGAGCGGTTACGACGGCCAGACTTGTTCATGCCATGAAGCTAATCCACTCCGGGGTTGGAAGAGGCAAGAGTTTGATAGACTGTTTCGTTGAAGTTGAGGTTGCCATTAGCATTGTCGGGCGCATTGAAGAATGCATCTGCACAAGAGAGCGAGGCGTCGGTTTCGATACAGCCGTGACTAGTAAATTGGATCAGTACTTGCTAGAAAGACAAGTTGACGGATTAGAATCAGAAGAAGAGACTCACAGGTTCAACTGGTCCAAAGAGAAGAAAGTGAAATTAGTCAACGTCAACAACCCCAATTTGCCAAACGTCCCAAGAACATCAGGTGCGATGTTGAAGCCCTCTGTCAGGATTAGATGTCGTTCAGCAAACTAGCCATAACGACAACAAGCAAGACAACGTACTTTGACAGACATCCAAAACCGTTGGAATATCGATACCTTTGCCATCTCGAGGAAGGTAACCGTGGTTCGCGAGGCTGCAAAATAAGAGATATTAGTTGAAGAAAGGAGAGGAGAAGAATGTGACCCACGTATTCAAAAACGGACACGGAGAGCGGGCATCCCCCTTTCTAGGAGGCTGATACTCATAGTTCTGATGGTGATCCGTGCAATGGCCTGCAGCTAGGGTCACGAAACCCTCAAAAACGAGGAACAACAAAAGGAGTCGGATACGGCCAAACATGTGAGATGAGATGGTTGTAGTGGAATAGAATAGGCACAAATGGAACGAAGGATAAAAACGAAAGGCTGATTAGGTAGACGATGAACGTAGAGCTGGAAAACTGGAACGAATAGATTAGCGCAAGCGGCTCAGAAGGAAGAGGAAGAAGGACTAACTAGAACGAAGAACTGAGGGAAGGCTCGTCTCGCAGAGAGGCTTTTATAACTTTTCCAATATGTACCGACTCTAGAATCAATATCTCGTGTACCCAGGATGCACCTAGATGGGAGGACGGTGACGATGACCATGACGATCACTGTGACGAGCGATGAGGTTCGGGATCGGGATCGGGAAGGAGATGTTGAAGGCGAAGTGAGTGGCAAGGGTGTCTTTGTCGAGGTGGAAGGCAAACTGAAGACGACGTGAGTCCATCATCTGGTATGGCGTCGATGTAGCGGATTAGCAGTCATGGAGAGAGGAAGAACAGATAAAGGGGACGGAGGACGGGTCTTCATGTAGAGAAATAGCGGCAGTGGAAAGGGATGGATGGTTTGCGTGGAATTGGCCTTCAACGCTGTGTCACATGACATATAGTTGGAAAAAGTCGGTGTGCAAAGCTCAGATTTGAGGACGGCGGGAATGAGGATATAGGATAGAAGCTGGTGATTAGGGAGGGATGCCTTGAATGCTGATAGGTGAGGCCTGTAGAACGTGTGTATCAGCAAGTAGAATAACAATGAATCGGCGTAGAAGTAAACACAAACTCACCTGAGAACCCGAGCAAGTCTGACGAGAACTCCAATGAAATAGGCAATCCTAGAGAGACCAAGATCTATCTCTCTATCATCACTGGATGCTGGCTTCATTTGGATGCAGGTTGGGATTATGATGGTGTGGTTTCAGCGTTGTGGTAGTCGTTCGAGTACTCGTCGAGTTGCGTATGGTGTGGTGGTATGGCGTGCGGGTATGGCTGCATTGGGGACGTGTCATTGAGGCGATCTTCAGCTGACTATGACATCGTTGGTCATAGCTAGATCAGCGTCCAAGTTGCGTCGGCTGCGTCGGTCAGTGACTCTGACCGAGTGCACGGGCTCTTCGGAAGATGTCGGCGCTGGCATTGGGAGTTGCATACGGTGTGCGGCGGGTCTGGCTGGCATGGACTCTTGGGAAGAGGTTGGTATTGGCATTGGGAATTGCTTATGGCGTGCGGGTATGGCTGACATGTAGCTGTGGACAGGAAGGAGTACAGAAAGAAATTAGTTAGCATGTTCTTGTAATAAGCATGTAAATCTCACCAAAGGAGTTCAAAATCTCCTCTACTTGTGTTGGTGATGAGGCATTCATTTGCGTTGTATGGATGCATTGCAAACGGCGTTGTTCGTGAAGATGTAGGGATGGGTGTTGACGCGTTGATGTGTTGACGAGGACTTCGACAGCTTGCATCCAAGCCACCGGCTGTGCCTCCCGCGATGCTTGGCACAACACAAAAAATTGATGATGATGACGGTGAAGGTGTAGAGAAAACGATGAGGAATAGGGAAACTGAATGGTCAGGGTGGAAGACTCATCATCAGCCCAGCCGCGATCTGCAGCACATAGCGAGAGAGTTGGGAGTAGTAGAGGTCAGACTTTGTCAGCCTGCCCCTATAAATACCCCAACCTCTCGCTACTGGACTCGAACCACAATGTTCGTTGAAAGCAATCAACGAACAGTTGTCGGCATGATCTTACAGGACATGACCTGAGGTCACAAGGATAAATGCTGCTTACATAACACGTTTGGCGCGTTTCAATCTCGGTCTCGAAATCACTTTTTGGATTTAACCTCGTTTTTCAAACAAACTATTGACCAATATTTTTGCACAGACATACTTTTTTGTGTCATTATCTTCATTTACTCCAGACCAATTGCTTGGGAGTGCAACAGCCCTCGGATTTACAGTAGTGGAGGGTTTTGGTCAACATGTACAAACATTCTGCTCAGCACCAAAATTTAGAGCGTAGAGAGCGTAGAGTGGTAGGATTGCAGAGCGTAGAGAGGGTAAGGATCACAGAGTGTAGAGAGAGTGTAGAGGGAGTGGTATGGGTATGATCACAGAGCGTAGAGAGGGTAAGGATCGCAGAGTGTAGAGAGGGTAAGGATAGCAGAGTGTAGAGAGGGTAAGGATCACAGAGTGTAGAGTGTAGAGGGAGTGGTATGGGTATGATCACAGAGCGTAGAGAGGGTAAGGATCGCAGAGTGTAGAGAGGGTAAGGATCGCAGAGTGTAGAGTGTAGAGAGGGTAAGGATCGCAGAGTGTAGAGCGTAGAGTGGTAGGATCGCAGAGTATATGTAGAGGCAGAGTATATGATGTAGAGCGTAGAATGGTAGGATTGCAGAGTGTAGAATGCACAGAGTGTAGTAGAATGTATATATGTATATATAGTAGAGAGCGAGAGTGTAGAGAGTGTAGAGCGCAGAGTGTAGAATGCGCAGAGTGTAGTAGAATGTATATATGTATATATAGTAGAGAGCGTAGAGCACAGAGTGTAGAATGCGCAGAGTGTATATATGTATATATAGTAGAGATAGTAGAGAGCGTAGAGCGCAGAGGCAGAGTGTAGAATGCGCAGAGTGTAGTAGAATGTATATATGTATATAGTAGTAGAGAGCGTAGAGCGCAGAGTGTAGAATGCGCAGAGTGTAGTAGAATGTATATATGTATATATAGTAGAGAGCGTAGAGCACAGAGTGTAGAATGCGCAGAGTGTAGTAGAATGTATATATGTATATATAGTAGAGTGTAGAGCGCAGAGTGTAGAATGTAATAATGCGTATAATGCAAAGATTGTAGAGGGAGTGTAGTAAAGTAATGGAGTGGGTATAGGGTATAGGATGGATAGGAGATGGAATAAGGACAGTAGGGGAGAGGGTATGGGGTATGGGGTGACAGAGGAGCCTCTCAATCAGAAGTAAGATCCACAGGATCACAATTCTGGGTATGTTCAAGGAAATGACAGTAGAGGAAGGACTGTTCACACCTAACACAGCGTTGAACAACTCCAGACAACTGCTTTGTGCTGAGACCTCCACCACCCTGGAGGCGTCTGTAAAGATTTAGAGCATGGTCTTCTCTTGCTTGAACCCTAGCCCTAGAATGTCCAATATCCTTTTCTAGAAAAGAAACACATCAGTAAGACTCGATAACCAAATTAAGGATACTATACACACCTTTACCCTTTTTGCTCAACTTCTTAGAAGGGCTCGGTTCATCCAATGGGGAGTGGGGGGAGTGGGGGCGTTTGGTTAAAATAACTGAAGGTCGAAGCATAGAATGAGGTGCATGTCCACCACCACGACTGACAGCCACATTGTGATAGTCCAAACTGAGAAGATTCCCAACTTCTTGAACTTCTTGGATTGAGTCGCCTGTGCCTTGGCTTGAGTCGCCCACTTCTCCACTCCCTTCTCCACTCTCATTCTCCTCCTCTTCAATACGTGAAAGTCCCTGAAGTCTCTTTGAGAGATAAATTAGAGACAGAGGTAAGATTTCTGGCAGAATGATTTACTCACCTGGACGAAAGAAGAAGATCTAGAAGGACTTGATCTGGAAAAAAACTCTTGCTGTTCTTGCAATTGTTGATAAGCACTTTCAATCTGGGAGGCAAGGCCTACTCGACATCTTCAATTCAGTGAAAATAAATGAAAAATCTTTCCACTTACCTGTGTAGAAATCCTGCATTCGTGAAGAGTACATATTTCGGAAGCTTGTTTCCTCAGAAGGTGGGGGTGGAGGAGAAGATGTTGCCTGCATCCTTCTGGGTTGACTGGGTGGGGGAAGAGGAGGGGTGGTCTCAAGAGGAAGAGAGGCCTGATGAGGAGAGGCGACCTCAGTCTCAGGATACAGGAGTGCCGCATCATAGTCAATGTCAAGAGAAGTGCAACGGTGAGAGATGGAAGGAATAGAAGGAGGAAGACTTGATTCTGCTTTAGAAGGTCCAGGAGCCAGTGAAGCGCCTGGGGGGGGACCAGGAGGACCAGGGTCTGAGACAGTGGAAGAGGTGAGCGGGGATGAACCCATGCCAATTTCTGCTCCCCTCGACTGTCTGGCTGTATTTATATGTTTGAAAAAAGATAAAAATAAAAGCAGTAAGGAAACAACTTATGTTCATAAGAACACGTTTCAACGTTCCATTCTCTGAGCCTGGTTGCTATGTCTACAACTGGTCAGAAAAGACCGATAATATCAAGGTCAGTAAGAACAGTAAGCGAAATGAAAACACTTACGCCAAAAGCCACAGCGGAAAAGGCGGCAATGAAAGTACCATTTTTCCTCCATGTTACCTCCAGTTTGACCAAATTTCAGTCCTGCTTCTGTATATGATCCCTTTGATTTGCGCTCAGATGCACAGGCACAACTGGGATATTTAAAGTGATGTTGAGCCCTAAATTGCTGGAGCTCGTTCAAAGGGACTGGGACAGGCTCTGAACTTCCGGAAATGGTCCGATGTGGGCTGTGCAAAAGTCAAAGTGATGTCAAATGGGCAATTGAAGAAGAACATACTAATACCATTTCCGAACAGTTTGACTGGAATGATCATAATGGTAAAATGTGTGATCTGTGTAGGTTAAATTTCGAATTTGTGTAGTAAGGATTCCTAGGGAGGGAGGTGCAGAGTCCTTGTTTTTGTAAGTGGTTGGAACTGTTGTAGATTTCTTTTTTGGTTTTGGTTTTGGTTTTGGCTTTGGTTTTGGTTTTGGAGTGCTGGTTTGGCTTCTCAACTGCATGCTAATGGTGGACAGTCTGAAAATTTCCAAGTGTTTTTATACCAAGCATGTCTAAAATACTTTGTACGTACACTACTCTCTTGCCCCATGCTTGCGCGTATCTCTGCCATATCTGCCGTATCTGTATCTGCTTGCGTGTCCACTACTCTTTTGCTCTCTTGCTTGCCGTGTGTCTGCCTCCATCCCATGTTCCGGTTCCTTGCTTGCGTGTCTGTGTCTGTTCCATGCTTGCATGTCTGTTCCGTGCTTGCGTGTCTGTTCCGTGCCTTGTGCCTTGTCCTTGTGTGTCTGTATCTGTTCCGTGCTTGCGTGTCTGCCTCCATGCTTGCGTGTCCACCTCTATCCCATACTTGCATATTCTTCTTACGTTCTACATTCATGGATTGAGTCATTACTTTAGGTGTCAGCAATTAGTCAGCATATGGCAGCCAAAGCTCACCAAAGCAAATAGCAAATGCCAGAGGGCACGAAGCAGGGCGTGTGAAGGGTGTCTGGTGGCGGTGGCGGAGGGCGGAGGGCGGGGCGGAGGGCGGGGCGGAGGGCGGAGGGCACGGGCGGGCATGTTGGGGGGGACTATCAAAATTGTGACAGCTCTACAGTGATGTCATGGCCGGATTTCCTCCGGGTGCCGCAGATCACGTGCCAGGTACCATCAACTAATATAATATTATATAATCGATCTGTACCGATCTACCTATTACTCCCGGTCATGTATCCGTCGAGCGGAAATTTGTCCCTTTTCGGTGTGTTTATCAGATTCGTGAAAAGTTCGTGAAGCAGCTGATCCCTCCTTCCCTGAAGGGAAACTACGTAACAAGGCCAAACAAGTCCCTTCCCCTTGCTTTACATGTCACCTCCACACTCACCCAAACTTGGCAACACCTTGCCCGTCGATATCTCTGCAATGACCTCCCAATTCGACACATACGGTCCCACTTTCGCTCTTTCTCGAGCCATCAGCTTAGTGGTTGCAATTCTGTTTCCAGCATTAATCCTTCTGGGCTGTCGCTATCCTTGCCTGACGCTCGAAGGTTTGGAAGCATCTTTCAAGAAAGCTCAAGATGCATTGGGACGTTTTCGGGACGAAGAAATACCTGCATTCGTATGGGGGAGTCACGAATTGGACCTCTGGGGGTGCGAGTGGACTTTATCTTGGCTATCTGCTCAGAAACACTAATATTTTCTGTTCTGGCCTTTTGTATGCTTTGCAGAATTGAAGATACTCTTTCCCTGATGAGAGAAGAAGCAGGTCGTCATATGTTCCGTTGGTCGACAATGCATACTTACGCACACCACCGCGTCAAAATGATCCTTAAAATAATTCATTGTTATGACGATATTCAAGCTCTGATCGCTTCTATCACAGTAAGTGGTCTTTTTCCTGTCCGTACCATCCCTTTTGCTTAATTAGGACGCGCTCTCCATTTTTCCCTTCCACATCCTCATCTCATACGTACTTTACAGAGCACTATCGAACGTGACGGTCGCAAGAAAAGGAGCGACGCGACTTGTAGCTTCCAGAATTCATTATACAACCAAAGCAATACTCGACAGACTTCTCAAGAGGTTGGGTTGGCCCATAGTGTTGCGATCCATAGTACTTCGAGTTCTGCTCGTCACAATGGTCAAGCCTATATCGAATTTCGCGATCGCGCCATCTGGCCGAATGGTGGCCGATAGAATAGTGCGGGTAGCTGTAAGATAACCTTCAAGTTCAGCTCCCAGGAATCTCCTGACACAAGTTTTCAGGCTCATACACGCATACACAGACTTAAAGTCTATTCGTGGTAATAGGTGTATGGGATTGAGAAATGTTTTGCCATATACAAAGGTTGTGGCTAATTATATGATGACGCTTCCTGTTTTTTGTTTTCCTTTTGCTTTCACTCTGAGTAGTTCGTATTGTCGTTACCTGTGCTGTATTTTCCTTTTCCTTTGACTTGCTTTCGTAGTATTGTACTTGCTTTCGAATCTTTGTTGTGATAGCTAGACATCTGTATTTAAAAAATGAACGGTTTACCGCTGAAAATTGGAAACGTTACTCCGCAGTAAGTATCAAAAAAACCTCGATTCGTCAAAACTTCCACAGCTTCACAGACGAATCTCTAACCATCGGTTGTCGTTTTTCAGCCCGATATCTATACCTATACCTGCTACCTCCTCCATCTCCATCCTCGTCTTCAGTATCATCAGTCTCGTCCGAGTCAGACGATCCCGACTGGATGACCATATTATCGAAATGCCTCGAGCCAGCCACAGCGAGAAGAAGTGGGGATAAAGGGTTAAAAGATACAGAACCTATGGAATCTTTGGCTGCTACCCATTTCAGTGCAGGCGGGATGTGACTTGTTGACATCGAATGTGATTCTGATGATTCGTCATAAGAATAAGAGCCATCAGATGCAGAGGTGTCAAAGATGGAGATAACTCCTTCCTGCCAAGAGGAACATTTCAAAAAACGACTATGAAAGATCGAGTACAAATTTACCTGGTTTCCAATACCTAGCCACTTTCCACTGATATCGACATCGAATCTTCTTTTCTGATGGGTTAAAATTTTTGCCTGACTCTTTGCTTCCTCGTCGCTTGGAACGGGTGGCGTTTCTGTTGGACCCTGCTCCGTGTCCGCTACCGGGGCGACAGCAGGAAGCTCAGGATCGAATATCTGTACTGGAATCGCTGTAGTTGAGCGTAGATCCCAACTATAAATCTCGTTTCTACGTCGAAATGAAGCATAGAGCATGTGTGGTTGCACAGGGTTGAATTGAAGCTGGAATAAACAATGAAAACATCGGGTAAGCCAGACTCGAGTCACCGTAACTTTGCACGACAAAAGTACGCAATCACCTGAATGACTCCAGATGCTATCTCTGGTCCTCCCTCCACATACATGAGAGGAGTTGTGCCTTGAGATTCGTTGAATAGAGCGATGTTGCCGTTTGTTGGTGTAAGCGAACCGGCAGCAAATAATTCTGATTCGTAAGAAGGAGAGAAGGCGAGGGAAGAGATGATTCCTATCATGGATTAGTTAGTAATGATGCAGTTTTGGAAGAAGGTCGTAATGTCATAGCACATACCTTTTAGACCATCCTTACTTTTCTTACTCGGAGTAGTGGCGAGTCTAGTTCCTTCTCCTGGCTGGCCGACATTGAAGACCTCTATTGCATCTTCGAAACCGCAGTACAACCTACACGTATCATAGGCACTTACTATGTCACTGTGCCTTTGTCAGTGCAAGCAATCGCGAACTCACCTCTGCCCAGTCAAATTGAACGCAAGACTATGAGGAGCAATAAATCGCTCCCGGTGGTCTATAATGGGATATGATGCCCGAAGCTTATTATATCAAAAAATAGGCAGATAGTGATAAGTGATAGTTTGATATGTGAGTTTCCAACGAAAGCGAAAGCGGGAGCGGCGGCATGCACAGCACAGATGAATTCACGTACTCTACCGTCTGACGCGTCCAATAGCTTTACAGGACACTCTCGTACAGATGAAACGAAGCAGAAAGAGGATGAATCTCTCGGAGTTGCGGTTGGATACCAGATAAAGTCGATTATTGGAGCAGGTTGTGGATATATGCGGGTCGGAGGGGGAGAATCTAGGTTAAGTATGCGTATTTGAGCGTCAGTGGTTGTTGATGATACAAATATAACAGACCTGAGATAGGGCTGTAGAGCTTTTGCCTTGGTATGGGCATGGAGATATTAAGTCAAAGGAAGCAGGAGGTAGGAGGAGAGCTTGACATACGAAGTCATCAATGCGAACGAGCTGTTTTCGCATTGTCCGAGAAACATGGAACCGTCCGGGCACCTATAGCCAATCAAAATTGTCAACTTCCGATCAGATGTGAGAACTAGGGAAAATATAAGCGCATATAAGCACCATCTCTACAGGATGACATTAAACGATACCCAAAAACACCTACCATTTTGCCAGTCTCATAAAATTGCCTTCGTATTTTGGGTCCTTTTCAATGTGAATGGTGTCCTGAAGCATCGGAGTATGAGATATGTCGTATTCAGGTGGTTTCCATGCATAAGTATCGTCCATATCGTCTGAGATAGCTTGAATGGACGCGACTAGGTGACTGTTTAAAGGAAGAGGTATGTTTGTTCATGCTTTGGTCAACTATCCGGGAAAGGGCGACGGCTTCCTGAACAAATAAAGCGAAACAGTACCGTCGGAGTTCAAAATGCCCCCTTTCTTCCTTCTTTCGCTTCAAATCCTCCTTTGGTTCTTCAACAAGCCTCCAGCCTCCCAAACCTTCAAGGTTCGATGCAAAGCTTTCTCAGCCTGTAAGGCCCTTCTTGTTTCGCGTACTTGACGCGTCTGCCTATTCTGCCTATTTATACTTACACGCACTGCCCCATACCCAATTTCTCGGAGAAAGAACCAACTAGGCCTAGGCTACGTAGGAGGACTAGCCTTTCTTATATCCCACCATTCTTCGTCCTGGGCTTTCTGTCTTGCTGCTATGCATGCCATATACTCTATCATTGATGTCGGCCCTGGATCCCGAAGTTCAAATGTCTTCAAGCTACTTACTAGGCTTTGAACTGGAGCAAACTTTGTCTTCCTTATATCTTCGCTCTGCTTGTTCCTGAAGGCGACTTGGAAATTGTCCGTATAATAAAGCCGGCTTGAATATAATTGCCGAAGGATGTCGTTCATAAGTATATCTCTTCCAACGACTCAGTTCCTCAGGTTGCTACGCCACATCATCAATAATCAACACCTTATCATGCTCACATGGTCCCACTACGTTTTGGCTGTCGTAGAAGGATTCCTCTGTTTCTAGACTGCTATCGGAATGTTTTTTCCTTCATATTGATGCCACCTTTTTCGAAATGAAACGGTACTAGTGGTGATGTTTGACATCTTTTGCACAGCTGCGACCTCTATACTCGTTTTTATGCCGTGAGCACCATAGCTCTTGTTTCTCCCGCTTTGAGCCTCATGCTCATCGGTTTCACGGGTAGTCCGACCAAGAAGCAACTTGTGAAGGTGTACAAGAGGTGTACACGCGCTTACACGCGCAGATAGTGATGCCCAGGTTCCATTCAAATTCTGGTCATCTGCCAGTGAACCCTGTGAGGTTGTCGTCGAATACTGCGAGCTCAGCTTCTTGTGACCGGGTGTAGAACACACCGATGCAGGGTGCTACCTGGTGCTACATCCCGACCCACATTATCCGAACCTCAAGGGGTGTTTAGTCATGGTGTCCTTGTGCTCATCGTGATGGCGTGTGGAGTTTTGACGCCCATCCTGTACTCAGGCTCAAGGGATGCTAAGTACATGCAGGCACGACTGTTTGCCATACAGCTTGAGTGGAAGATGTACGTATTATTGTCCGGTGGAGAAATGATTGATTGAGCACTAGTTCTAAAGCTGTCTGCCAGCTACGGACGATGATAGACGATGATCAGAAAATGTTGCCTTCATTTGATAAATTGCTACTGGAGCTTTTTTACAATGTTCGCGGATACACCAGCGGTGATCTGAGAGCAACGAACAGATTTATCAAAGGACTTGAAGGATGAAGATCAAATGACTCATGAGGATCGGCTTCCATTGAATCAATCCAGACGGGGAAACAAAGCGTCGCCACCAGGTACGGATCTTTTCCAAAACGGATTTAGCTCTTGCTTAGTCAGTTCACCGGTGCCGCTTGCCTCATTCCTTCTTCCTCTCATTTTTCCTCTTTTTCTTCTCTTTCCCTTTTCTTTCTGGTTGTATTTGAGAGGTGTGAGCTAAATTACAGCTCTGCTTCCTTTTCCTTTCGTGTTTTCAACGTGTGGATAGAATTTGACGCCCATCTGTCAGTCCTTGTTTTTCACAATTCACAGCCCGGGCTTATATACTCCATCCAGTGCCTTCTTTGCAGAAGATTCCTACCAGTCCCTAGGGTCGCACAAGGGATATATAACTCTTCGAGCATTGGCCTGACAGCTGGTTCGGTGCCGCCAGCTCTCCTCATTCCTATCTCTCATCTTTTTCGTCCTCGATAACGTCCCGTGCCCACGACACCATGAACATCATCAAGTTCCCTCGTCGTAGACGACCTATTCTCTCCGAGACTGACCTCGCCCATGTTGACGCCAACCCCAAGTCAAAAAAGAGAGCACTTTTGGTCGGGATTCGTTACAACAGAGGATTGAAGGACAGAGGATTGAAGGGGCCGCATAAGGATGTCAGCGTGATGAGAAGTTTGCTTATCGGTGTGTACCTACTCTACTTCCCAGCGGTTTTTGTTCTGATTGGTATGGCTGGCTGCAGACAAGTACAAGTACGACTCAAACGATATTGTCGTCCTGGTTGACGACCATAAAGAGAAGAGTTTGCAACCTACGAAAGCCAATTTGGTGCGTCGATCCTCCTGATGCTGATCGACGGGTGCTAATTTTTCTCCCAACAGCTTCGAGAAATGGAGAATCTCATCAACGATGCAGAACGAGGCGACCATTTCTTTTTCCACTACGCTGGTCATGTTGTCCAGGGAGAGGAGGATCCTAACAGTCCAGAAGAAGACCGTCGAGAGGAATGTGCGTTTCCGCGTTTTTTGTATGCTGATGGGATAGAACACTGATGTACTATGAGCAGACATTGTACCCTGTGACGCTAGGGAACCAATAGCACTCCGAGACTGTATTCAAGACGATACCCTGAAGGAACTCCTTGTCAAACGCCTTCCTGTAGGAGCTCATTTGGTGGTATGTATTTTTCCGTTTCTCCGGTCTTATCTTTTACTCATGTTTATCAACTAGGCCGTTTTTGACTCATGTCACTCCCAATCCCTGCTCGACCTAGAGCATTTCCGTTGCAACAGAGTCTATGTTCCCTGGATTTCGAAAGGAAGGAGAAAAAGCGACTCGATGTGGAACGACGGTACGTATTCATTTAAACCCCACATGCACGTTGCTGACGTGCTTGCGCTTCATTTTTCTCATCTTTACTGCACCCGTTTAAATTACACGCATACACACACTTTTTTTGCTCGTCAACGCCCTCTGCTCCATTCCGGACTTCAATACGACGCATATATACGGTCATTTCACTTCTCTCACATGACCTTTTATGCCATCCTCTCCCGCATCCTCCAGTCCAACGCAAGCAAGCCATCCTCCGTACTCGTACCATCCATCAAACCAAACGGCTCACTGAAGGCAAGGTCAAGTCACGAAGGACCTCGGTGGATCAGGTGCAGCTCAATACCACTGCCAACACCAATCTCAAGGTCAAGCCTGTCGACGCTACTACCAACACTAGTGCCAGTTCCAGTTCCATCGCCACCGGTAGCTCTGCCTCTACCTCTACTCCTCCCAGTCTCACATCCTCTATTTCCTACACCTCTCAATCTTCTCAATCATCTGCTCGGCCTTACACGCCTCCAATGACACCCGTGTTGCTTATGACACAGACTCCAAGAAAATCTGGGTCAGTACCTTTAACACCCATTATAACGCAATCGAGGTCGTCTTTGGAACAAGGCCAAATACCTACAGTCCCCAACACCCCAACGACACTTTCACGTGCTGCTACCGTCACCTTCAGCAATACCCCGTTGCAGAAGTTGAAACAACGAGCTGGTAGAGTGGGGTCGTTCGGTACGATTCCGGGTCTGGGCTATCGAAGTTCTAGGAGTCCCAGTCCTACTCCCAACCCCAATCCCAGCCAGAAGCGTAAATCGATGATGACAGCGACGAAGAAGAAACAGTCGTTATCAACCCTTGATAGTCTTTACACACCGTTTACACCTTGGTTCAAGGAAGACCCTCTCCTAGAACATCCAGACCCAGAAGGGATAGAACCTGAACCGTGGATTGTGGAAAGTCCTGTTCAGGAGTATTGTTCTGGGGATTGTAGAAAAATGTTGGAGAAGGCGATTGAAGAGAGGAATGGGGCTGGGGCTGGGTGTGGACATGGACATGGACAAAGTGCGCATGGACATGAGTGTGAAGGCTCGGGGTCTCAAGACGAGGGAATGGGAGAGGTCATATCGTTATCGTCATGTAGGGATAGCCAGTTGGCTTGGGAGGATGCGGATGGGACTTCGATGACTCAGGTGTGTTTTTGTCGCTTTCTTCTCGAGTTTTTGCTTTTGTGCTGATGTCACCGTTCCTTCCTTCCTTCCCTCTTGCATCTGTTATCTTCAACATTAGGTCCTCGTCAAACAACTCCGAAAACAAACACACCCCTCGATGGAAGTCCTCATGACCAACATCTCGCACGAGTTGCATAAAGCTGCTGTAGTCATGCACTCGAAGACGAAGACGTATAAAAAATTAGTGGTTAATTATAGGAAGAAGAAGAATCAACAACCGAGACCACGGGGTAGTACGAGTGACACGCATGGGTTGGAGATGAATAATTTCCAGAATCCAGAGTTGAGTAGTCGGAAGCCATTGGTGAGTGTTTTTTTTTGTTGTGGAAGGATGAAGGATGATGTACTGACCCTGACTTGTTGTCATCGGTAGAATATGGAGCGACCGTGGAATATGTGATCCCTTTCAAGCCCACTTTGCGTCGCGCATGGTCTGGTCCTCGACATCATGGACTTGTCACCATTCCTCGGGGCATGTCTGAAATTGTTTCTGTCCATGTCTTTCAGTTTTCTATCCCCCATTCTGGTTTCCTTCCTTGTATTCGTGACCTCCATGTCACTTCACCGTTTCTTTTCGTGCTTCCATGTAGGGGCTGTGTGCGTCACGTCCTTTTCTGCTTCTATTGCACAACCTCCTCAGCTCCATTCACCATTCAGATTCTTTCTTGCTCTTACTCTTGCCCTTGCTCCATCCGCCCGCATTCTTCTTGTATATATTTATTTATTATCTTGTAATTTTGCACCTTTCTCGCAATTTCTTGTATTCTTCATCACTGCATTCTCAACAGCACCCATTCACGATCTGACATCTGACATCTCTCTTAATTTCCAACCCCAACCCCCCTCTTGCATATGTATCATTTCACATATCTATTGTCTATTATTATTATATGGTAGATCCAGTTAAAGTAGTGTAGTATTCTCTTCAGACTTCGTGTACCCACCCCTTCACGGAGTCACCGTCGACCAAAATTTGTACCAGTATTTTTCGCGCGAAGTATTTTACTTCCTTCTTCGCGTTTAGTTGCTTTTTTTAGTAGTTACAGTATAGCACACGTTTACATACATACTTACATAGGCTATCTGTTTGTAGTTAGTTAGTTAGTTACACCACCTCATATACACCCTTATACACCTTCACCACTGGATTGACCAAATGCTCATACCAGTCCGACGAGCGGAGATTATGTAAATTTTGCTCTCTTCTTGAACTTCCACCCCCTCCGTACCTTTAGAACTTCTCCTTGCGCTTAACGGCTGTGTCTGTGCCTGTGTCTGTGTCTGTGTTTCAGTCTCGTGTCACTCTCTCTTTGTGTTCTAGAATGCGAGGCAGTATCCCAGATTACCAAAGACTGTTGACGTTTAACTCTTGGCCGTGCAAACAAGCGCCAGTTGGCTCTGTCCAGTGCTACCATCCATGATGCATCATACCCTCAACTTGAAGGATATGATGCAATCATGAGACCAGTGCGTCGTATCCTTCGATCAAGTTCCCTGGCCATCTACTCGATATGATGCCTGGTCAAAAACATGCCTGTTAATGGAGCCATTGAAATTGGTGTAGCGTTTAGAGGGGTATGGGCGCCTCATGCCAGTGGTGCAGGAACTTTTGAAAACTTAGAAGGTTATGGCTGCAAGCTGCTTGGTTCCTCGTCAAGAGAAATAGACGTGGACGTGGACGTGGACGTAGTGATGAAAGGACCGTGTTTCTTCAGACAGATCTGAGTCACACTCAGAGGATATTTGTCGGACGACGACAGTCCGTATCCATGTTCGGTCTCTCAAAAAACTAGGTGAGTTGAGCCCATAGTTGACTTAGTTGACAGTCATTGACGGCGCCGTTTGGGTTCATTCTAGTTGAGAAAGTTAATGGATTATGCCAGGACAAGGCGATTTTCTCTCCTCCCTGTGGTCATACTGTCGAGAGGAAGAGAGTCTGTACTCGAAGACAATATGCTTAGGAAGCTTCCTGTAAAGTGTCGTCCAGTGTACGTTTCTGCTCCTGAAGTCGCTTCCCTTCTTCACCCTACCTCTTCCATTTGTCGGACCCTTCACTCACTCAAAATCTTTTACCAGCCCATCTTTTCCATCTGTCACTACTATATTGTTGCTAGGCCCCAAGCACTACCGCTGTAAATGTCTGCGCGGACCGTGGATATCCATGGCAAGAGAAGGGCACTTCGATGTGTGTTTACAGTACATGTCACTTTGTCGTCGGCCTGCATGGAAGGGTTCTTGGGATGGGTCCAAAGATAGTGTCCCATAGTGTGTGGAAGATTGTGGAGAACAGGATGAGAATGAAGTCAACCCAGCTGGATTGGAAGTGAATGATTTCCCGCGTTTGGTTGCGAAGAGTAGTCGGTAAGTCATTCTTTGAGGAGTCAATGTGACAGACGCTGACCGTTAGATCAATTGACTTGTAGGAGCTGAGACGACGCCGGAGGATATAGTGCTACGAGGAGACGATGAAAAACCTCAGCTTTTTTTGCTTCGTCTTTTCCTTCTTTTTTCATTTCACTTTACGGATATTGCAGGCCATCATCTCCAGCTCATCCGGATCCTTTCTTCTCGTATCGCCACTATGCTGTGAAGCTTCGTTCGCTGCTGTCAACTCAATTCCAAAGCTGTCTATAATACTGGCGCTCATGACGTTATTCCTTCGTTTTTGTGGCTGCTTATCTGTACGCTTCTCGTATCTCCATACTTAGTAAAACGTTTCAAACTCTCTTGAGTAGACCTCTTCCTCCAATAAAGCGAGCAAAGCTGGAACCTGCACTTCCGTCGTCTGGGAAACTTCATTTGGAAATATCTTTGTTGTTCAAAGCGGAGTTTGGGCGTGTCGGTCAACTCGTCAGAACAGCCTTGCGCGCTGTTTCTCCCATCTGGGTACTCAAAAAGTGTAAAATCCATCGCAAATTAGTGACACAGTAAAGATAAAGTTCCTCGCGACCAGGTTACTGCTCCTTCTCCTCCCTCGAGCATTTGGCGCTCGGATTCATCACCAACGGTTCTGGTGAGTGATTAATCTTGCAAGATGATGGTTTCGTTTTACTAACTTGACTCGGATGATCCGGTTTTCTGATTGATAGCTATCAGACTAGAGGGTCAAATCAATAGCACTCAGATGACAGCAACCAAAGCTTCGCAAACGCAAGAGATGCAAGGCTTTGATATAAGGACCCGCTACTCCTGAAGCCGATGGCGCCGGTTAGACCCACAAAGGGGATTTGCAAGTTCTGGAAGGAGCTTCGTGGAAGCTCCAAACTTCCATGTGGCACAAGGTGGCACAGGTCTGTTGAGGTTTCTATAAATTTCTTCAATAGCACCCTAGCTTACATCTCTGATTTCCCATCACAGCCACCCCGAACCGTATAAATACTTCGACAGGACTGTTGTTAACTTCTCCACCCGTCTCTTCACTATCCGCCATGGCTACCAGCGCGCTATCGATTTACGACCGAGGGAACTTCCATAACAGAATGCCTACTACTAAACGCGCTCTTCTCATCGGGATATGCTATAGTACCGAAAGCAGCAAATTAAAAGGATCCCACAACGATGTCAAAGCTTTCAAGGAGCTTCTTCTAGGCAAGTTGTCAGAGATTCTACCAACGGGGCGGTTTCCTTACTGTTGATTTGGATCTCAGAAACATATCGTTATCCGGAGGAGAATATCACCGTGATGACTGACGAGCTCTCCACTCCCGAGCATCTTTGGCCCACTCGTGAAAATATTGTGAGTCATTCTTTGCTAAACCGAGATTGGAACTGATTTGAGGTCCTCAAAGCTTAGGGAGTTAAGAGGGTTCATTTCGCAGAGCCAAGGGAATGTCCAGTATTGTTTCTTGTGTGCGCCCGATTCCTTTCATTCACTCAGTCTACACGCTGACACTTTGCTGATTAAGATGCGGGACATTCGATTCAATCCAGATGTACAGATGGCACTGAAGAAGATGGCCGGAATGAAAGTAAGCCGTCAATCATATCGTCCGCTATACTGGTCTGTCTAAGAATATTGCAGGTTTATTACCCTGCGATGCAATGGATATTCTGGAACTAGACGACCAGGCCTCTCTTCTCGCTGAGGAGGATGTTGAAGGAAAAGTCGTTATGGACGACGTGAGTCATCGGTTTTGTAAGCACCTCTTGAGCGCCTCCAGATGACTCAACGTTATTTCAGGATCTCAAGCGCCTTCTTTCTGATCGGCTTCCTTCCGGTTGTAAGCTGACGGTACGCCAATCATTATCATGTCGAGAACCCAGTTGGTGACCGGATACAGGCAATCATGGATACTTGCCATAGCGCAACTCTACTGGGTAGGTTGCTCGAGGCGGTCTTTGTGACCTACAACTCTTATGCTTTGATTAGATCAACCCCATCATCGATGCAATCGTATCTTTCGTATGAGCTCTTCGGGTAGGCATGATTGGGATCGCACGTCAGACTTCAAAGTCCAAGTTGACTGAATGGTTTTCGCATTGCCTTCAGGACGGCGTGTTTTGCGAAGGAGTGAGTATTTCAAGTAATCCTGGAATGCATACCGTCGGATTGACTGGAAAGGACAGCGAATGAGTTTATCGGTCGTACGCTCCATCAAGTGCCAGCATGTGGACTAGCAATCGCACATGCTCACCAGATGATGCTGGCATACGCTATTCCCTCCGAAATAACATTCTGTGACGGCCTGCACTGCGTACGCCTAAGATGGTATGGTACAAATCGTCAACCTTCAGTGGTATGCTGGACTTACTCACTTAGATTCTATAACGCTTATGACACCTTCGCAGATATGTATCGCAGCTTCCAAGGATGGAGAGAACTCTTGGGAAAGCCCAAAAGGTCATTCTTTGACTATGGCAAGTTTTCACTATCGTGGAAAGTCTACAGGGTTGCTTTACTTAATTTACACCGCCAGGCTCTTGTCAAGATCTTGAGTGAGTTGAAAAGCTATGCGAAGTTCACATCCCAATCCTCACTGTTGATAACCTCCTCAGAGCAAGATTCTCGACCTCGTCTTAAGGACTTGATGCGCAAACTTAGGTATGGTTGATTATGACTTCTAACAGGGTGATACAACTTCGTTACTTCCACAGCTCGGAGACGGAAGCTCTACTAGATCGAATGTTCAGGGAATTGCGTGAATGGGATAGGAAGACTGGTCAACGATCTACAGTACAAAAGGCCTATCAGAACCCTCAGGTATGTTTGCAGATCATCTCGGGTGAATCATTTCTCATGTGTCTCAAATCTCTAGCTGTCCAGCGATATTCCAGCGGTAAATTGGTCACTATTCATCCTTTGATTCACGGCTGACTATCGGGTACAGGATATGAATCACTGCTTTGAGTTGTAGCTACCCAATGCTTGAATACCCCCGTACTACTTTCTGTTTAATGCACACTATAATATCAAGAAAGTTCCTAACACAATTCGAAGTACAAACGAGATCTACACAAGATTTTGCGCCTTCTACCAATTCCAAGGGCTTCTTTGAGCTCCTTGGTCCCGCGCAATGTCTTCAAAATCGAGAGCTTGTCGATTCGTGTTGTCTAAACGATGACTAGATCCACCGACTGGCTCCCCACATTCTGGGCATCTACTTGCTTGCATTGCTCCTCCACACTATCGGGTATAGTCAGTATTGTGTATATACCGAGCTAAGCTATGAAGGCCTACCTCTCCAATCACGAAGACATGTCCATTGCGACAAGTATAGAAATGTCCGGTATGACCTGATTATTAGCGTAGTTAGCAAATGATGCTTGAAAGCAGACTGAATGCATGCTCACTGAAGTTGAACGCTCGAACAATTGAAATCTTCTCATCCAACGAAACTGGTTCATAGAACGTCTCCGACTTCAAACTCCTCGCAATCTCTTTCCATTCACCTAAAATCATTCCTGCACCATCGACAAAATTTGTAGGCAACCATTCCCGACGATCATCAGGAAGTCTTGACAGATGCGCTCGAGTCACCGTCGATATATCATTTTTCAGTACTTCCGCCTCCTCGTGCGCTTGCTTGAAGAGTTCATTACGAACATCTAGGTCCTTTAACATACCACTGGTCTGTTTCATCTCCATATTGAAACGGAAACGTTCCAAATTCGCCCGCATTGCCAAGAGCATGGAGACGGTGATTTGACGACGGGCTCCTGATTGGGTGGATCTTTCGACTGCCAGCTCTGCGTCCTTGATGCAGGTGTCCAGGACAAAGATCGTGAACGATGCCCATTGACGGTGTTCCTCCACTGGGTACTCGTTTTCTCGTTGGGCCGCTTCTTTCCGGAAGGCATTCGCCAGTGAGACCAGTATAAACCTGATCCGTAGCGTCATCCAGATCGCTTCCACACTGAAACGGCGATCCGCCTGGGGTTGGGGCTGTCCGACTCTGATCCTAGCGACATGCATGGCATTTTGCTCTGGATGAGCTGGAAGATGCGAAGGATCCTCACCATACGCCTTGAGCTCTTGTTCGTAGAGGTACGAGAACGCTCCCTCCCAGGCAGTGATATGAGGGCTTCTAACCTTTGTGACCTCAACCACCTTGGAATAGATTCCTGTCAAGCGTGTGGTGATCTTTAGCCATTTTGTCGAGACATCTTTGGAGATGTGGAAAAGAGCGAGGTTGGTAGGCAAGAGTTCGTTAATGGAGACAGGTCCATTCTGATCTCGAAGGACTGAGGCTCGCTTGCGAAGCATTAATTTTCTATTCTTTTCAGTAAGCGGCGAAGAGTCAAAAACTGCCTTTCCAGCGCTCTGAACCAGTTCTGCTTCAAGATTGCTCTGAGATACCCCGCTCAGATCAACTTGAATGACATCTAGCCTCTGAGTCATGTCGGAAATGACGTTTCTCTCCAATATGTCCAGATTAGCTCTCTTGAAAGTCCTGCCGTAACGAGGTGAAGTGATGGCAGAACGACAAGTAGGGCAAACCGGAGGAGGAGCTATTCCGTCACGATCAGGAGATTTGAGACCACTCCAGACTTCGAGGCCGCCCGGTTGAATGACCCGCTTGGTATAGTAATCATTCATATGGCAAATGCCGTCCAGAGTTTCCACCGTGAAGACATGGCCGCAGTTAGGAAGGGTGATTAGGAGGTTTTCGAGCGTCTCTTCATCGACAAGTATGTCTTCCAACTTAAGATATAGAAGGAGATCGACTACATCGTTTTGGCGTTCTGGCGGGGCGCAAACAGGGCATATCTGAATGGAGCAATCCTCTCCGCAAACTGGAAGAAATAAACGACAATTAGACAGAGATTCTGACTTCATGAAGCATACATACCAGAGGGGCAACGATGGCCACAATTCAACGTATTCTGACAACGTTTATCGCACGGAAGACGAACGCACACCTGGAACACAGTCTCAATCCAGTGGCGTCGCGACCAATACTGAATAATGAATACTTACAGATCCACATGGAACGGGACATGCTTCATGTGCACATTTCCTGGAGACATATTAACAGAAGCTCGTTAAAAGATGGAGTCAAGGCTTACCAAGTGCAAGCTTCCTGACATGGAGGGCAAGGCTTAGAGCAATAGCTGCGGCACCTGGTGTGCGCACAGACTTGACGACAGGGTCCTCTACAAATCTTGGTGCACTCGTGGTTCTCGGAACAAAATTCTGAGCATTGGTGCTCGCAATACAAGCGTCGTTCGCATCTGTGGGGAATGTGCGTTGTCCTTACCACTCTTCCCACCTCGTCGCGTGTTTCAGAGCTCTTCGATTGACACTGCCAACACAAAGCATTGCAAGTCCGGCCGCAGCAAGGCATAAGACCGTTACAAGGTTTGGTACACTCATGCTCGGAGGGATCTCGTGAACACGCAAGTTCCACCGTGTGCTCGCAATCAGGAAGGGATTTAGTGACGAGAGTATTGCAATATATGTCGTCCAGAGAATCCATACGATAGCTGCATCCAGGGATTTATTTAGAGATGTTTCCTGGAAGAAAGGGAGAAAAACTCACCAGGGAACATTCGGTACTCGATGCTGTCCGGCACAAGGTAATTCGACGTCAGGGAATGGAAACGTGCAGTCCCCGCATGGCTCATAACACAACTTGTTGCAGGGATGTCCACGATTGCACAGACGCCGACACTTCTGGTTGCATCTGACTGCTACATGATTGGGATCGTCGGGATGGCACTACGCGCGAAATTAGATCATTCTATCAACGCATCAGATAGCTCACTACCAACCTTGTATGGACACAAGTGGCCGCACTTGAGTGCGTAATCACAAGGCTCCAGGCAGCCACCTTTACAGGGCCAGACTTTCAATTATCTGAAAGCTCACGCATGAATTTACGTACCGTCAGGTGCGAAGCGATGAAGGGCGTCGGGCTCAGAAATGAATTGGACCGTGTCGGGGTGCCTATGGCAAACGATGGGGAATGCTTCACCCAAAGCATCCTTTTCGGAAAACATAGCTATGACATCGTTCCACATCCTGCTCCTCTTCGCCAGTTGAGCAGCATTTCCCAGGATGTAAAGACCCTCTTTGGCTCTGGAAAGCGCAACTACGGGTAAAAGCGAAATTGAGAATTAACATGGAAGAGTTGTAAAATGCTATGAGACGCTCACCGTTGATTCTGTTCTCCGACTGTCGAAAATGATCATGAGCATTGTAAAGGGATGGCAGGAAAAAAAAAAACAATAGGAAAACATACTCTCAGGAATCCAATATTCATTCTACGCTGATCAAGCTCATCATCACCGGTACCAACATTCCTGACGGTAGACAGAATGACAATCTGACATCATGGGTATTAGTACATCGACAACGACCCATCCTAGGAAGGAAAGTCGCTACTACCTTGGCCTCTTCTCCTTGATAATTATCGATCGTTCTTATCCGGACCTGTCATCGAATGAGTGAGTTTAAGAACGTAAATCGAAATTCTCGCGTACATAGCTGGAGATCTTTTTCGTTCGGACCGAGCCAAACATTGCAGTATCTTCGCTGTCATCATCAAGTTGCGTATTTTCAAGTTCTCTCTGATCCCTTTCATCGATGACGACCGTAACTTGTTCTGAAAGCACCTCACGGACTCGAACTAATTGGCCGAGGTAACCAACTAGAACGACGATGTCGCCATCGTTGGAGTAACCTTGCCTAGAGGAATAATGAGCCATGTGAAAACGACAATGATAGACGAGGTCGATAAACGCTTACCGGACAAGATATAAAACAAGCTCCTTGATCATGTTTGCCTGCGCACAGTGATTCAATTTACAATGCCATACACCTTGGAAAAACGTACGAACCTCGAACGTGTTGTACTTACTCGAGATATCCTCCGATCCGTCGTTTTCTGGATGATTGTGGGTCATGAAGAATATGTTTTTCCTGAACCCACGGACATCCGGATACTTCTTGACTAGATTATGGTCGTCAAGCCGAGGATAGAGGGTATTTCTAGAAGATACAGGTCAAAACGTGAGTATGACTCCGTAACAGCGTCACGCACCGAACTAAATCGGCGATGTCAGGTCTCATACGCCTTTGCACATCGATTAAGGACATAGGTAGACCTATTGCTAGGCGGTCAGAGGTAAAGTGTAGCTAGGGAAGACAATGGCATACCTCCAGACGATAATCGCTCCATAAGAGACATGTCAAACTTGTACAGCTCTTTCCCTCTCTTGTTATCCATGGAGAGTGCTATGAAAAGATCATTAGTGAAACTTGTACGATATGAGTGGTATTTACACACCGTAGTTATTGAGCGTCGGCCTTAACTGCAGCGGATCCCCAATAAGAATCATATGCTCGATTGATGGGACTAGTGTACCGAGGATGTGCGCTTCAAGCACCTGGCCTGCCTCCTCGACAACCATCACTTGGGGAGAAAGGCTCTGTGAATGGTAAGTAACGACAGATGAAAGAATGCGAACAAAAATCACCTTCATGAGCGAGGACAGCTTCGCCGCACCTTAATTCAGAATCACATTAGCAGTTGCTCTCTGCAGCCAATGGTGAAGCTTACCAGTTGTGGTGCATCCTATGATATCTGCGTTACGCAAGAGGTTTTTCCGGACCTTCAAGGGTGGAATGAGTGACGAGAATACTAGACAAAAGGAATCTGGCACTCACTTGGTCCTTGCACTCTTGGTACGATCGAAGTTGTTCTTGATGTAAATCTCGAAGGCGATCAAAATCACTGTGTTGGGTAATTTCCAGTAGATCTCGGGTTTCCCTTTCCCAATGACTGAATAATCCTCTTCGCTCTTCTTTTGACATGAACCAAACATTCGAGTTCTCGAGGAGCTCTTGTAGGGGGCGATTTGTGCGGGGAACTTCTGGGAGATCAGGTTTCGGCAATGTACTATGAGATGATTCTAAGATTTCTAGAATTGCAGATGTAGGCGTTTGCGAGGCGGGATCTTGGAGAGCGAGCCTTTGGATATCCTCGAGTAGGACTGTCGGTTCGTCCTCATCTTCCACCAACACAACATCCCAAGACCCCGTTTGCCAATCCTCTTCCACTATGTCTCCGATGTCCACTTCCGAAATATCATCCCTCTCGGAACCACCTGACTGCTCACCTTCTACTTGAGCCAACACGTCGAAACGATTTCTAGAAGACAACTGCACATCATCCACAATCTCTGCTTCTGCTTCAGGAACGGGCAGACTCTGTTGTTCCAGATAATCCAGATCTTCGCCGTCAAGCCAAAACTTGAGGTTGATATTCTCGCCTTCGTCATTTTGATTATCCGGTGCCTTCCCTCTCCTTTGAACCCTCTCCCATCCTTCCCCAGCTTGTTCAATATGATATGAGATCATTTCCGAGACCCAATTCGGTGGATATGAGATAGACTCCCAATGTTCCGGAAACTCGATGTCGAGATGCCTCATAATGGCTCCACTGGGAGTTGTCTTCCGAACTACTTTCTCCATGAGCTGCTTGATTTGCTTTTGAGTATCCTTCAAATTTCTGTAGAGGTCCTTGATTGTGCCGTCGAGGGATGATCCACCTTGAGCCATTTCCAAAGCCTCGATGGAGAATTCGCGCATCCTCTCATCTGCTGAACGACCACCGAGACGTACGATACGCCGGGTGATGTTGTTATCAATGACGGAGTTGAGGAGATGATCTAAAGCGTGGTTTGTAAACGCGATGAGTAAAATCGGTGTCGCTACTTGACGTAAGATGCGAATAATCTCTACGCCTGTGTAAGACTACACCATACTCAGCTATCATTTCTCGAAAAGAATGCGACAAGCTCACCTTTCCAGTACCAGGGGGTCTAAAAACGGACGATGCATGTGTCAGGTGAGAGCAAGCTAAAAGAAACAGCTTCACTCACCCTTGAATTAGAGAAACTTCTCTCGTCAACGCATCTACAACGGCATCGGCTTGACTGGGATCCAGTCGGCTACGCTCCTTCAACTCCCTCCGAGCAACTTCCACAGAGTCTGGGTCAGTGACTGAGAGCTCAAGACCCGTCACTCCTGCTTCCTCCCGAAAAAGTGATTCTAATTGGAAGGAAAAACCAGGTGCTGTGGCATATTGAGGAGGGTCGACGCCTTGCAAAGCCAACGCTCTCGCAGGTTGATGTATGAGATACTTCCCAAAAGGGATAGACTCCGGTTCCCGGCGTAAAGCCTCCAGAAAGGGGCGGATAGCTTCGAACATCACAGGCGCCTCGATGAGAACCTTTCGACCTCCTCCTGAGTGCTGTCTTAAGCTTTGAAGAACGCGCATTTGGACAGAGTCATCAAAGAATACGACTTTGAGCTCTAGACGAGAAGCAGAGGAAGCGGCCGAGTCCTTGAGATCCTTTGTCGAACTCGTCATGGTACCGAGGTAGACATCGACGTCGTTTCCCTCCTCCCAAATGAGTGCAACTAGACAACCCTGCATCAAACGCTTTCCGCCCATGCTTTCCCAGTAAGCAGTGCGAGCACCGCTACCTTGGGATCGTGCACGGCCCGGAGGAGTATCGATGGTGAGGAGGGTGGCTAGGCCACGCCAATCAGGTACCAGATACGAGAACGAGACGCCGGTATACACGTTGAAAATGACTGAATCCTGACTATTGTTGAAGCCACGATATTTGCCACCTTGTTTGGAGAAAATCTCGTGCATTCTCGTTCTTCGCTGACGCATACTGAGAAGGTCATTGCGTACATTTTGCACGGAGGCACGAAGAGGAGCACTGTCACAAACTCCTGATCAGAATGCATATGAGAAGTATTTGATCAATGAACGCACATCAATTCTTCACGCAAGAGTCTGAATTGGATGTCCAGCTCTCTGTCCATGGTCCCAACAGGTAAATGATGAGGAGCATCATAGATATTGGCTGGGATGAACTGAGGCAACTCGCAGATGAGTTCTTGTGATGTAGGTGCGATCCGGATCTCGCCAATGTCTGCATGGTCGTTATCATGCCGCCCACCGACAGACTGCTGAACCATGTGCAAAGCCGCAATGACGCCTTCCTCGTGAGCACTTGAGGGTTGGGACATTATATGAGATGAAGACGCGTTCTTCGCCATATCGATCTTGGATTCTTCACGAGTAGAGATTTTGGCGTTCCTGTCAACCCTTTCCTTGAGTTGAGAGATCAGGTAGTCAAGCTGGCGAGCATCGAGCTGGGTACAAGGATCGTCGAAACGCATCTGAGGATCTGGGGAATTGACGGCTTGACTCCAGGTAGTGAACCAATCATGCACAGCGCGCACCAGTCGCAGAAGGTTGGGGTAAGTTACGACGGCATTTTTAAACCGGGTAATACACCTTCCAACAACAAACGTTTGAAGTCAGGGTAAGGTAGGAACAGTCAAAGTAGTATCCACGCACTCGTAGAGGATTGTAGACAAGTAGGAGATCACTTCGTAGCACGATCCTGAAGCAGGAACCCCAGGAGCACGTCTTTCGAAGGGATCACGGAATCTTTTCTCTACCATGATCGCGCTCATACATTTCTCGACCGTAGTGGTGAACATCTCTAGATTCTCCATGACTACCATGTACGTTCCACTATAATCTGAAGTGTCAGCACAGTAGTCAGACAACAAAAGGAGGGCAACGTACTTGACCAAGTTACTACGGCTACTCTTCACGACGATATCCGAAGCGAAGAAGCGAAGAAGAAGGACGTAATGGTTCTGAAACGACAACACCAGTCGGTTGGCTCCCGCTCTTGAAGAAACGTTAGGCCAGCGTACAACATCAGCCAGACGAAGTAGACCATTTCCCTACACCCTCTTTGTGAGATCGTGTCTCAAAGTGAAACAAAAAGAGGCCTTACAGAAGCAATTTTGAAGAAGAGTTGCTATGATGCTCTATATTAGTATAACATTCAGAACAAAATGTTAAACAATCAAGTACCTGTCCCTCTTCAGCAGTCTGAATGGGAGATTTCGTTTAGCATAATCCAGAGCTTACTAGGAAGACCGAGTAGGACCTACCCAAAGTGACGAGGACTTGGGAGCAACTGAGGCAGTGGCATTGTTCAACAGACGTAGAAAGGTTCCAGCATCATGGGCTTTGTTCATAAAGCGAAATTCGTCTCGAAGGAACTTCATGAGATAATTGTGGGTGACGGCAGGGCTATCCGGAGTCTTCTCCCCCGCGAATAGAAAATCTGGGTTTCCGGTGTTCATCGATGACGCTGATGGCAGCTCGGAAGGACGCTGTTGCTCAGTAGACCTCCGGAGTGGGTTCTCTTTGTGTTTGTAACGGCAGTTGAAGCCTGCCAGAGCCGGGTCGATATAAGAACTGATCGAAAATTCACAAGCACTCACTATGCTTGCATTCCCCAGTATTCCAAAAGCTCCTACAAGCACCCAAAGGCGCTGTATCGGGGTCTCGAGACGAAAGATGGTTGGGAGAACCAGGATTTGAAGAGGATAGATCCTGATCATGACGAAACGTGCAAGTATCGCCCTTGCGACATCCACCAGGCGAGTTGAGAAACCTGCAAAGCACGGTGGGCGTTTGAGGCGCATTTGACGAGGATTGCTCTTGATCATGCCGAAAAGTGCACAAATTGCCCCGGTGACATCCACCGGGGCTGCTGAAGTATCTGCACGGCTTGGACATGTAGGAGAGTGTTGTGGGCGTGGTCTAACACGAGTTTTGCTATAACTAGAAGGCCTTATATACAGAGTTAGGGTTAGCGCCCTATTGGATCATGAGGCTGCAGACGGGCTTTACCTTAAAGTGGACGAAGGGTGTTGATGTTCACAGGTTCTTTGTGAGCGTTGATGGAGAGGTCTTAATATTGTGACCTATTGAGACCTACGGCTAAGCCAGGTCTATGGTGTCTCGTGGGTCTCAGATACGACCCGATCGCGAATCGACTTGAGAATTGGGACTTTGTTCATCCGTGACTCAGATGACGAACTCGGATGACGCCGATATGCTAGAGGCCGGGAGTCGTACGTTTCTTTCCCTTCCTCTCAGAGATAAGCTGGGCGCTTGATAGAAGCCACTAGAACCTTCGATGCTATTCTATGCGTCTACGTAGCGAGATCAGAGCAGATCCACAGCATTATAAGATGATCAACCCCTTTCCTGTATGATTACGCCGCTGATCGATGTCCAATTTGAAAAACGTACATTTTTGGACAAACAACGGCAGGATTTTGCGCGTAAAACCGTATGAACGTGCGTACTTAAATGTTTTCGGGGACTAGCATAAATTGCTCAGTCATGATAAACTTCATGCTACTCACCCTAGACCTCCTACGGCAATTCTTGGGCAATTCTCTGGGATGAAGGGAAGCTTTGAGATCCTGTAATTCCTAAGACAGATTTGCAGCATCTTGAGGGCAAGAAAAGTGAGGATCTCTGCTACGAAACCCAGAAGGAAACGAGAAGGAAATCAACAAAGTTATCGCCACGTGTCGTGGGAATCCGACGTGCTACACATGATGCGTGCGTGATCACAGGCTCTCGCATGACACTTAAGGGCAGGGCCACTGGCAGGCCAATTCTTTGCCAGCTTCTTCTTGGACGGTTCTAAGACCCGATACCCATATGGATAATCCGCTCAGCTCAAGGACAAGTACAAGTATGCTAGCTGGAAACTTGGACATTCAAAGACAGCTCGTCAAACCTGGAGTCATCTTTAGTCTTTAGTTAGACAGAAAGCAGACAGTGCTCAAAGACTCTTCCTCAACTTTTCTTGAATCATTCCTCAATTCCAGGGGCTCTAGCTAGGCTTTAACATTCGACAGGCTTACACATGCATCAGCGCTCTCAAAAGCGCCCTCATATAGTACGCCGACCCTCCGCCACATCATGATTCTCCGAGTCCAGTACGCAGCTGCCTATGGGCATCATCATCATCATCATCCACAATTCGCCGGCGGTGGCGGCAAATATACCACTATAGGATACGTGGGCTGGCTGTAACTGGGCGCTCATCTCTTCAAACCTCTATAAAAATGGTACCAATGCGATGGCCATGCGAAACACTCGACCCTCTTTCTGGACTGATAGCCATCTTTCGTTCCTTTTCTCAGCGTGTTCCGCTGCTTTCTTAGCCATTTTCTCCCCTTTGAATCCAACACAAGTGATCCTCGAGTGAGCAGTGCTCATTTGGCCGCCTGAGGATTCTTCCTCGACCTCCGATGTCGCCTTACCCAGGTACCGGTGAGTGCACCAGCGTCAGTTGCCTTTTGCTGTCGCTTACTGTCATAACATCTCTTCTGCATATCCCAGCTGTTCTTCCCACACCAGTAAATCTCGTATCGATCAACTCCCTCAACGCCACCCTAATCGACCCGAGGTGTAAGGACCAGTGTGAGCTTGTTCTGAGCCAGCAAACGGTAAGTTACAGTGACCTTGATTATTCATTGATCCCGCAGAGGGTCCTGGTCCTGGCACCGGTACCTGTACTCATAGCAATCAACTTAAAACCTCCATCACGATCCATGATTCCTGAATCCTGATTCACATGCTAATCGATATTCCATAGCAATGCGACTCAACCAGCGATGCCATCTCCTGCCTCTGCACAGACAACCATGCAGCTGCCTTTGCTTCCTGTGTCAGTTGTATGGTCAGCTTGGATCCTACGGATTTGAATAGGTCGGGAGGGGATATTGCGATTACTGGTATGTGCTCAGTGTTCTGATTCCTGCCTCTCCTCAGTCTCATCACGACGGCAAACCATTCGTCCATGGTTCAATGATTTAATTGATCATCGATTATCGACTAGGCTTCACAAACGCCTGTGCAGAAAACAACCACGCCGTCCAAACACCTACTTTATCCATCTCCTCCGCCTCTCCAACGGGAACGGGTACAAATGGAGATGGTCAGGCCAATGACCATAACCAGAACGGGGCAGGGAGTAGACATCATGTGTTACAGGCTGGGGGTATATGGAGATCCCGACTGGTCGGGATGTACGTCCTCGCTGCTGGCAGTATATATGCGCTTGGCTTGGCAGAACAACTTGTTTAATCCACTTTTCTTCCGATGCTGGACATTTATAGACGTATCAGGGGGGATGATCAGAAAATGGCCGTGCTCGATGATTACCAGTCTCAGACTCAATGCTGTGATCAACCGCCACGAAAAAGCGAGAAAAAAAAACTAAAGAGGGAGAACAGATTCCATTCACATTATTCACTCCGAAGTACACCATCCTCATACAATCACGAGCACCTAGCACCACACTCACAGTCGGGTAATCAAATCCCCTTCCCTCCCTTCCCTTTAAAACTCCTTTCCAGAATCCAGCCCCCAATCCTTCTCCAACTCCAACAAACTACCAACCGTATCCACCACCGTTTCTTTCCACGTCTTACAGCTCTTTTCCAAGTCTTTCAATCCGAATACGTCCTCAATCCGCTTCCAGTCAATCTGCATCTTTGCTGATCCTCCACCACTTTGGGTACCACTCTGAAGCAACACCTCCGGAACCCCAGGTGCCTTCTCTTCATCCATCAACCTCCCTTGTTTCTTCAGCTCGGGGTACACTTCACCGATGTAGCCGACTGCGTCTTTGTACGATGCAAAGTAAGGAGCGAGAAGGGCGAATCTCTTGACTTGGGGTCTACCCTGACTTTGGTCCTCGTTCTCATCGTTCTCAGTTTGGTTCTGGTTTATTTGGTTTTGCTTTGGACTTGAAGCAGCAGGCCCAGCTTTCATCGCCGCAAGAACCAACCTCGCCACGTCCCGAATATCCATCACTATCGGGTCAGCGAAATCGGTGTTGTGAGGATTTAGGAGTTTATAGATGTAAGCGACGCTGGTCAAAGATTTGTACACTTCGTTGAGAGATTGACCGCCGGAGGACGAGGGACCGAGGATATGGTGGAAGCCAGGGCGTAAGGGACCGAAGATCCATGGGAGGGAGACTTTTTGTCGGAGGACACGAGATGGCACCCGGCGGGGAAAATAGGGGGTGAGACATGTCCGCGCACCGGTAAATGATCGACATACGTACAGATAATCACATCAATTTCTGGATGTTCTTGCGCGTACTTCAGAATTACCTGATCGCCAAATTTCTTTTGGGCGAAGTAGAGCGCCCATACGTTCCCGGGGGCCGAAGAGACGTCTTCTTCGGTGACGGGGTTCCAGTCTATAATAGGGCAGAGTGGGGTGCAGGGAGGAAAGGGAAACGTAGGTAAGTCAAAGAGTGAGTGCAAGGACAGAAAAGCAAAGGAAAAAGGGGGGGAATCACATCCGCTTTTGATCACGCGAAAGTGGTGGGCAACACCAGGTCGCAGCAGTGAAACTCCAGACACGCACCATCAATACCAAACGGACCGCCATTAGGAAAAGCTACAATAGAACTAATCACAACGATCCTCTTGACTCCGGCTTTATGAGCCTGTTGGACGATGTTGAGGTATCCATCGACGACTGCCTGGATACGCGTCAGCGACGAAAATGATCATTTACACCGGTGGACACACCTTTAAACCTGTAGTAGCATCAAATCTCGCAGGGACTGGAGCAGCAGTATGGATTACAGCTTCAACATCTAATGAGGATAAGGCACATATATAGAGTATACAGAGAGAGACAGTCAAGTATCTTTCAGCTTAGAACGTCGCAGACGCGCAGGATACGCGCAAGATGAAGACGCATACCTTTGAAGGCATCTGTAAAGTCTGCAGAAGACACGTCGTCGATTTCGAAAGCTTCAAATTCGGGAACATCGGCGAGAGCATGTTTGAGACCTTGGAGTTTGGATCCTCGGGCAGATCTGGTAAAAGGCGGGAGGTGAGCTTGGATAGGCACATAGCGACAAAGACAGAGACATTGAAAATGCACGCACCCACGAACCCGATATCCAGCCTTCAGCAACTCATGAACGATGTCAAACCCAATATAACCAGAAGCACCAGTGACCTAGGACAGAAATCAGATTTGAGAAGGTGCCTCAGCGTCGATGTAGATGATGACACTCACGAAAACGGTCGGCATTTTTGGGTGGATTTCGCACTGTTGGGGTGTTGGGTAGAACGTTGATGATGGTTAAGGCGCAAGAGTGATCAGCTGCATATATCGTCATTCAGTTCCTCGGTCCCGTAGTCTATTAGAAAATGCAAGTACATACCATGGATCGAGTCAGTGCCAAGTGCTAAGGTTCAACGATATGAGACTGAAAAGCTTCCAAAAGGCTCGTTAATCTTGGAGAGAGATGGTAGCAAAAAGTCGAAAGTTTGGGTAGGAGCAGAGTACAAACTGGCATTGGGAGGCAGAAACTTGAAGCGGACGGGAGGTAGACTCAGACCAAAATTTGCCGTGGGAATATCACGTGATAGTCACGCTAAGTCAGGGACTTTCTGACGTCACTCTCAAGCTCCTTCCTTGTAAAGCTTCTTCCTCTTGCCCAAATTACAGTGATATCATACTACTCGACTCCTTGACACAAACCTAAATTTGCTGCATTCCACCTGTTCCATAAACCCATCTTCATCGGTCCCTACCGAGGGAACTGCCGGGAAATCGACCGTTTGAGGCCAATACGCATCCGTTATTGCCTCCGTTAACTCAGCAAGAGGAAACATACAGAATACAGCGAGCTTTCTTGGGTCCTTCAAGGATTCTAAACGATAGTGCCTTGAAAGTTGATCATGTTCTGGACTGTAGACCTCGTCCTGATTAATATTCCCCCAGGTAATCCAATAGGGTGGTTCGCAAGAAGGGTAATTGCGCGAATGTGGTTTTTGCCACCAGTGTTTTCAGTATACAACTGCACTAGTTTACTAGATTGCCCATGGGCCAGGTACTACATGCCAGTCTACAATGTATCCCAATCCTTCTTCGATTCAGCTGGATCGTTTCTCATCCCAACCCTCAGTCTGAGTCTCTGTACCCGTTTCCGTCTGTGCTTCGATGACTGAAGGACTCGGACTCTCCCATCGACTTGAAGGATGCATTCCAGATGCAACCGGCGCAACGACTGAGGATCCATGAAACTGCATTGCTGAAATAGTAAGCGACTCGTCGATTTGACGATTCTGAATCCTCCCTAGCTTGACATTCCTAAAGACATGACATGCCATGGAGTTGATCACTGCGATATGAAGAGGACTCAAGAACAATCGATAATAGTCGCTGACATTTGGCGTGAGGAGGAGTGCCACTAGAGCAGTGGAGCATAGGAAGGAAATTCTGGATGAAAAGAATTATTGGCGGGTAATGGAGTCAGTACACCGTAAATGATGGACAGACATCTGGGAAAATAGTAGTACTTACAAATAATACACCTGGCCATCTTTTAAAAACGCCCTCGAAAACGCTGGTAATCTCTTTCCCGGAAAGAAGAATGCCCCAGTCCTACTTCCAAATGCCCGAACCAATGGCTCCTCCACATGCGCATTCCTATAAAGCTTATATGAAATCGCTAAAAACACCGACGTATCAAGCGATAGCATCGCCAAAGCAGGTATCAACCCAAAAATCCTTTTAACCTTCACCAACACACACTGTACACGTGTGGCCTGCCACATTCCAGATCCGGAGGAGGGAGGTAGAGCGGTAGGGTTACCGTACCAACGTCGATGAACAGCAAATTGGCAACCGATGCAAGTCCAACAGTGATGATCCAGAGTGAAAAGAAGATAGCTCGAATGTAGGGATGATTGTGGTATAAAGCACTGACTCGGAAGAAGAAGAGTAAAGCAGTGGAGGTCATGGAGAGGTAGGATGTGACTCCGATGATGTGAATGGTTGGAATACAGGGGACTGATGCGGCTGGACAGTAAATGCACCGTTTGCAAAGAGTTGAGCAGTAGTGTGATACCGTGTTGCTTGAAAGGACTACTCACTCATGAGAAGTGTCGAGCTCAACTGACATCCCAACGTCATCATTCGGGAAATAAAGTACACCACGGTTGGCAGACCAATCCAAGGAAGTTTGCTTGGGCTGGCTTGATGAGAAGCAAGCCCTACAATAACCTGACAATCTCCACGAAGATTCGTCAAGATGTCCCAAAGAAACATCTACCAAAACCAGTGTGGGTGGAATGAATCAAAGTTTCACAAGTACTTAGTAGGAAGGACGAGCCATACTCACCCCAAGCGTCCCAACTTGAACATAGACCGCATTTTGCGCCGCACGCGCCAAGTCCGCTGGAAGGAGTTCTAACGGTATGAGCAGGTTTGATATAGCTGCTAGCGCTGTGACATTGAATGGGGTTACGGTTGAAGGAGTGATAGTATTCATTTCGAAAGATCGTAGTTCATACTATGTGGCACTGTGGTGGCGACGAAAAGGCAGTCTAGAGACGCTTGTAGGTTGCCAGACACAGTTTTTGAAAAATCTGAAGGCTGAAGAGTGGGAGAAGCGAAGGGTACCGAATGTTTTCTCTGCTATTTTTTTCTTGACTAGAATTGAATATCAACCTTCCCGTGTCTACTGACGCCACATATCTGCTATCGAGGAAGTTGATGCCAACAAGTGAATGATATCTGGATTATATGCACGATCAATTCGTTCCTACGTTGATTGCCTTGACGATTCACCAAGAAAGCGAGTCTGGAAATGGATAAAGTGGGGGTTTAGACAGCGTGATTGTTTTCTGCGCAGGTCTGGAATTGATGACGGATGGTCATAGATGATTGTCAACGACAGTGAGGATGTGGATAAGAATGATGACAAAGTTTTCGTGAGCAAAAATCGTAAGCATTAAATCGAAGGTTAAGTACGTTAAGTAGGTATATGTACATGTACAAAGTACAAAGTAGCGGTAAGCTGAAGCGACAGCTGAAAGCGTATATGGTACAGCCTTAGCAATAAGAATAAGTAATCATCACAAACGTGAAGGGCATGCAAAGCGCATGAGTTCCGAAACTAGAATACATAGAACGACAATCATTCCTATAATAGTGGTGGACCGGTAAAGAAATAAAAGAACCATGTCAAATAAACTCATCCATTCGTGACGATAGCATAACAGACGAAAAAGACAATGAAAACATCCACCAAGTTACCCTCACAACACTCCGCTCAAATACAACACCACCCATAACAACGGTACAATCCCTGCACTCATCGAACCAACATTACGTCCCGCACCATCAACCAAAGGAACCGCTGCTCCAATCGTCAGGTTCAAACAATCCTTTAGCGTATTATCAATGTTACTGGGTAACGGCGAATCTGGCGTACTCTCCGTAGCATTACCCCACGTTGCCGAGTTATTATACCCATCCAACGTCAAAGCAACACTACTCGCTCGGTAGTATTGTATAACAGATTGAGCATTGGGTGCGGTAGGCGAAGAGTCGTTAAATGTTTGAGGAGTGGACGTCGAAGACGAGTTGTTTATAGATGAAGAACAATTCGCGGAGATGTCGGAGATGAGATCGATGACGGTGGTATTGTCTGCGACGACGTGGAAGGTTGTGTTTTGGGATGAAGAGACAAAGGTAGCGAACATCATGGGTCCTCCTGGTCGAGTTGAGTTGTCTGGGTCGCCATACTAAGTGAATAGTGACCAAAAAAGTCAGCAAGTAAAAAAAAGGAACGTGAGACGTCTAGGTCTTTCTTACCTCACGATTGTGCAAATAGGCTGCACTACCTAGACCTGCAGCACCGCCCCAGCCGAGAGGCCAGAAGTAGAACGGAAATCCACGGCTGGCTACACCTGCACCAGATATTCCAGGATACCCGCTCCCATACGTCCTAAAGAAGATTATTCAGCCGACAAGCTCCGAGTCCGTAGGCGTATTCTGCGAGCACTGCACTGCACCATACGTCAAGCAAACCAACTCACGAGGTCCCATACACCTGATCCCTAGTTGCTCCACCCTGTGTCCGTCCTGCAAATGCTGAGCCAGCAGGAATCGTCAAAACCGGTCCACCACCATTGCCAAACGAGGTGGCAGACCTCGTCGATCCTCCACCGGTGTTGATAGACGAAGTACGACCGGAACTACCACCACCAGAGCCAGATGACCCTCCACTTGCTCTACCGCTACCGCTACCACCTTTTCCACCTCCTCCACCACCTTTGCGTCTTTCGAGGTCACGTCGTTTTTTGGAAGTGGAGTATTTCGATGAGATGAAGGGAACGAACATGAAGTTGATGAGAGACTAGTTGGGTCCTAGAGGTTTTGGTGGGTATATTTGCTACAAGAGCAAAGAGGTAAAGAGTTATGTGTAGCCGGGATGGGTTGGGAAGAAATTGTTGTGGGTGAGGTCAGCGGTATTTATTTGTAACAGGCTTTCAGTCTCACGGACGCTGTATCGCCCAAAAAGGAAGCCAAGCTGTGGAGGAGGTCGAGATTCTGATCCCGATTTCATTCTTAGACCTCCTTCCAAAATTCGTGGATTTGTCGTGATTCAGCTGAGGATACAAGGTTCGAAACTATTTTCTCTAGATATCATAGTCTAGAAGTCTTCAAGATAGAAGAAATTATTTTCCGAGTCATTGTAAAGGCAAAGTAAAGGCCGCATTCAAGTTGTGCTAGATGAAGCTGAACTCGTTGGTTGATCAGTCATCGTAAACGTTTACCCCGCTTTACACGCATCTTTGAGCAGCTTTGAGCGAACCGTCCCTGGCTCATGTCGCGGCAGAAAATCAATACATACCAGAAGCTTCCTTTCATCTTGCTTCTCGTTCCGTACTCGGACCGGTAGCACATCTTCTTTGAAGACTGGCGTGCAATGACTGTGGCTGAAAAAAATTCCTTCAGTAGGTATTGCGTTGGCAAAGTCTGTCCAGTGTATTATAGAGATGTTGCTAAGTCGTAGCCTAGTAGGAGTAGATACTAAAAGGTGGCTTGAAGTAAGCCACAGTACATTTTTCTTACCGTGTAATACACTTCACAGCCTTGATATTCGTACTCGATGCCACTGGTGATGAAAACTCGGATCCGGACATGCTGATAAGTATCCTTTCCGTGACGTGGGTCTGCGATTGTAAAAGTAAAGCTGTAGAGTGCATGCAGTAGTGTCCCTTACATAGCTTCAATTTCCGTGATATGCGTGTGTGCATCCGACCAGCACACCGGCCAGAATTGGTCGAAAAAGTATAGGCACACACGTACTTACATAGACCATTCACGAAGAGCTTTCAAGTTCCAACTCAGCCAAGAACATGATCATGATCAAGTACGCAATACCATAGCTGTAAAGGCTTTGAATCTCACATATATTTAATGGATTAACTTCGGGGATGGGTCGGGAGTAATCGTACTAGAATCAGAACGAACAAAGGATCTGCCTGCATCCTTACCGGTGCCGTGGTTAAAGGGTTATCGAACCACACTGTTCAACGAATAGTAGGTAGTATCTCTTCAAAACGTGCGTTCATCGAAACCAAGAATACTACTCAAGTGCGCGCAGGTGTAGCCATGAGCAGTTTAAACACGACTTTACTACGTGTGTGAAGGGCTGAAGGTCTCAACCACTGCCGTCTACAAGGTGACTGGCATAATGACGGAGATTTTTGAATAACCACCGGGTAAAGTCAATAGACGGCGCCACAATGGTCTACAAGTATGTACGTACATATACATGATTTCAAGCGTAAACCCCACCTATCGTAAATACAATTCGTAAAAGCTCAATAATCCTAGCAAACCCAAACACATCAACAAGATCAATCAGCTTCAAGGTCGCAAGAGTAAGACTCAAGTCGACGAGTCCAGGACCTTAACATCCCCGTCTTCTTTGATAGCCACTTTCACCTTCCGACCACTAACAAGGGCAGGCCAGCGAGCATTGAATACTTCATCGAGCTCTTCCAGAGTACGTCCACGCTGAAGGGGAAGGGAAACAGGATCATGATGTCAGATGTCAGGCCCGCGATGCAACGCCAACGCCAACTGGATAGGTATGAAAGAGAACCAAAACGCTTACCGTCTCAACGCAGAATAAGAGCCACAAGATGGAGGCGCATATGTTCCATGCTACAAAACTGGAGAAAAATATATGTTTTTAGACACCGAAGCAGTACATCAACGTGAAGGAACACTTACACAAAGTAATATTTCCATCCCAATTTCTGAAGCCCTACACTATTGGCAAAGGTGTTGATAAACCCGGCACAGTTGGAGATCAGGATATGGACTAGATTTTGGTTTAGATTTTGGAAAGCACGTCAAATTAGTTAGGGTCGAGACTCAATGAAGAAGGAAAGGAACAGGGGGAAAGATACCAACCAGCCATTCCTTTAGCCCGCATGTCTTGTTTCATCACTTCAGCACAATACAGCGCTTGTAAAGGCGTATACGTGAAGCTATACACAATGCCGAATAAGAAGACGAATGCGATGGAAGCGTTGGCTCCTGTGACGTTTGTATTTCCTGGTTTACCGTCTATATAGCATATGTGAGAATGAGAGAAAGAACCGATGTGAGTGAGCTCAATCTCAATAGAACAAAAACAAGAGGATTTGAAGGCAAGTAGAAGACATCTAGAAGGAAGACGCACAGTTTGCAGACAAAGCAGCAACGATGGAAAGTAAGGAAGCCAAAACAAAAGGCCCGATGTAAAGTCTGCGACGACGACCGATGGAATCTGTTACAGCCGCTCCCTAGGGAATTAGGAAATAAAAGTCTGAGCTGAAGTGCATCACGGAGATGAAGGACCATTTCTGACTTACGAGGAAAGCACCGAACGCTGAGAGGATAGAGTTTGCAAAATTACTGTATGGAGGTGAGACGAGACGGAATTAGTTGGTCAGAGCGACGGAGCGAGGCGGACAGGGACAAGGACGATGACGTACTAGACAAGCTGCGTATGCGTCGAGGTAACTCCAGCGTTCTTCATCATCGTTGGTAAGAAGTAGGTGATGAGACCGTTGCCTGCTAGTTGACCGTTTACACACTAAACAGCAGAAATTGGTCGTCATCGGGATATGCTTGACGTCATGCGAAGTAGAATTCGAGAAACGAACCATCAACGTCAGGCAGAGCATACGCCATCCTAATTATGCACACACAGTAATCAGTCCATGAAAAACGTCAAACGGTACCATGGAATCGTACGCACTCCTGTTAGTATCCCTAAACAGCGGTCTATAATCCCAAACAGGCTCCAATTTTTGAACCTTGATCGTTTCTGCGAATTCTCGGAGTTGTAACTAAGTAAGAAATGGATGAAGTGGATGTCAGTTTTAATAATGGTCAAAACCATTACATGAACAATCCAGGAAACAGTGAGCAAAAGCACACATGAGAGTACATACTTCGATAATCGGATTCGACTGCCCGTCATTACTATGATGAGCAATCAGCACCTTCCTAGCGTCTTCCATTCTACCCTTTTGAACAAGCCAACGAGGGGATTCGGGACAGAAGTAGACGCAAGACATGATGATAATCTGCAAAGTAGAGACATTAGGACAAACTTCAGGACGCGTCAAACTGTACTTCGAAGTGACAAAATGATACACACCGGAGGGATAACCTGAAGGACCAAAGGTATCCTCCACGCCCACGTCGAATTCATTTCTCCCGTACCGACCATGGCTCCTGTAGCTGGGATACTTCCGATGAAGAAACATCTTTGATCACGTAGAATGCACATTAGCCCCTATCCACGCCAGACACTCAGGTAAACGCAGAAACATACGAATTATACAACGCTCCGAGTCTCCCTCTCCATTGTGGAGGTGCCAATTCCGTTACCCAGGTCGGTGCAGCTGTCGTGGAGATGGAGATACCAAATCCTAGAAGGAACTGAAAAAGAAGCATTGACATAACCATTGTCATTAGAAATCACCCAGGCTGGCAGCGAGTGAAACGCGGCCATCGATGATTGTACTTACCCGTCCTCCGAGAAACATTCCACGATTCTGAGCGGCGGTGATGATTGAAGATCCAAGGAGGATGAAAAAGCCGCCCTAGTACCGGCGTTGAGCAAACCCGTTAGATAGTAATGGAGAGAAGGAGTACATACCCCGAACATTCCGCCTCGTCTTCCAAACTAAATTGATAATTGACAGCATAAGAACAATCAGAAAATGTAAATCGGGAATCAGGATCAGATGATGAGTAGGTGTAACGACATAAAATAGGCGGGATGCATATGCCGTATGGAGGAACGACGTACGATATCCGTCATAGGTCCCGCGAAGAACGATCCGACACAATTGCCCAGGATACTGCCATTGCCAAAACGCCTTCTGAGCTAGTTGTAGCTTTGAAAGAAATAAGATAGTAAACGCACTAGATCATGAAAACAATCCCAGTAGACGCTCCAACGGACTCGTAGTGGAACTAAGCACATAGACACGACACACATACACCAGATAGACACATGGGCACACGACACCACCATCACAAGGACACAAGGACACGAAAAAATGATAAGAATGTCAGTGGCTTGACATTGCCGGGATCCAAGCAGAGTCACGATCACGGTGACGTTGTACTCACAAAATCCTGGTATTGCTCCATAGCATTGATCCCGCCCATCAGACTTCCGTCGAACCCAGAGGAAACGGCGTTGAGAAAGCCGACCATAACGATGAAGTAGAGCTAGACGTCAAGCAAACCAAAGTCGGAGGAACGGCGAGTAAGCCATCAAGGAAGCGCGTTCAACTCAGGAGGAAAACACACCTTAAAAGCCCTCCCACTCCACGGATCCAGCTTTGTACTGGCTACAGCCTTCTCATACTCGCTGTTGTACACCATCTCAATCTTCTCGTTCTTTAAGCTTGAGTTTGGGACCTCTTGGGTTTTTAGTGAAGGAGACCCAACCACAGAATTAGATAGCTTCAAATCGTCTTCCGCTAATTCGTCATGATAAGAGGTCCTCGATTTGTCGTGTGCGTTGGACATGGTGCCGATGTTGCTATCCTTCCGCAAGGTCTTGGTCGACGTCTTCTCCGCGCGAGGTTTTCCGAGTCTTCAGAGGGAAGGAAGAGCCTCTAGCACCCTGGAACCGAAGAGTGCTTTTTATCCATTGTCTATGAATTACATACTCCAGGAAGCCCGGATATTTAGGGAAGGAAGGATGCCCACGAGTCTATAGAAAATGGGGGTAAAATGAATTGTTTGATACGGGTCTTGTGGTCCAGCCGTCTTTTACTTATCTGCGAGGTTGTTGCAAGTTAGTGAGAAGGCGGTAGAGAGCAGCGCATCCTACTACCTCCACTGAGGCTCCAGGACCTACAGTTGCAGACTCCTTGAAGTAAAAGCTAAAACGTTTCTATGCTGCGAGGAAGAAAAACATACCACCAGAAGGACCTCCCTATTATCTCGGAGCCTGACCGCGGCTTATACGATACACTAGCTTTCAGGGACGAAGACGCAGATGACCATTGACCATAGATAGCCTAGTTCCCACTTCCCGCTTGACCAAAAGCTCTTGTCCGGGCCGCGACGATATCACTGCCTCTTTAATACTTGGTCGCGAAACGCAGTCCATGAAGAAAAGTTTGGGGTATGAGTTCCACATCCAATGTCATTTGGGCAATGTACAACAGCATAGTACAACACTTTGAGTATCTGGGTAGACCACCACGACTTCCAGTCCCGGTCCTCCTGCAGTCCTCCTTCTCCACCAAAGGGCCAAAGGAACCGACCCAGGTCAATAACGCATACATAGCTTTAGCTGATAAATACGTAGCAGTAGCAGCATTTTGTTGTTTGCCATTTATGGTCAGAGGGTGAGGTTGTACTCGTACTCGCTACTCGTGCTCTGCGCCATCCACAGGACAGCAGCGGACACCATGAGCAGGATATTCTGGGAGAGGTTGGCGTAGCCGTAGTATTTAAACATTTCCGAGTAGTTGCTGAGGATGTATTTGAGGACCAGAACGGCCTGTAGGTAATTCCAAACGACATGAGCATGAGCATGAGCACGGGGTGAATGAAAAGGTCCCGGTCAAGGGCCCGAGTAGGACTACGCACCGCACTACCAGCCAAACCTCCGGCTATCATCGCAAAACCAATAAACAAGAATAACCTCGCTCTCCATACAGCGTTCGCGTCACCATAACCTTCTTCTCCCTTTACTCTGTCCTTGTCAATGAGGTTGATTATGAGATATCCGATGAGCGAGAAAATGCATGGGACCCAGTCGACAAACGATACGTGTACAGGAGGGTCACCACCCCCCCAAGAGACTTTAGCATGGGCGGAGTAGATAGCAGCGTCCAGGAAGATCCAGTTAGCGAGGGCAAACTGTTCATAGTCGTCAGGAATATTTCTGGGAGAAAATAGAGACAGTCAGACGCACCAAACCACCAGCGAGGTATACACCAACCGTCCTGGTATGTCTTCCGAGGGTAATGTTTGGGAACGGGTTTATACAGACCCGCCTGGGGTCATAATCTGCTCGTGGTAGGGACATGGCAGAGTCTGCTAGACGAATAGTCGTCCGTTAGTGGCTAGGAACTGTGGGTGGTGGTGGTAGTGGTACAAAAAGACGGGCGTACTGGGTAACGGTTCCTGGGCTGCGTGAGAATTTTCTTCCCCGTCCGCATCATCATGTACCTCGACTTCCACTCTCACTTCCACCTCTATGGGCGTAGTAGTACTGTGGATGGAAGCATTGGAATCTCGTCTGAGAAATGACATGGTAAAGAAAGAAGGAATGTAGTCTACTCCCGAAGACTAGTCCAAGCTTCTAAAGATCATCCACCTAGTTGTCGTACGACAGCCTTCTCGAAATCGATTCGCAAGTAAATCGGTAGTGGTGGCGTTTAGACAGCTGATTGGGGCTACATAGAGTATATAGGCCATGGCTCTCTGACAGCCTTCACAGCGCCTTGCGGACGGGGAACAAGAAAAAGGGTCTTCATAGGTAGGCAGATAGGTCCTTTCCTAAAGCAACGAGCAACTTGAAGTACTTTAGTAACAGAGGGCACACAAATTTCCTGCGTGATTTGGGTCGTGTTTTTAGGGTGCACCCAGTAAGAACTTTCCAGATGACTGCTCCCGCTAGTGTGTGTCCTTTTGTCCTTTGACGTTTTCGAAACCTACCCTCTTTCTTCCTAGAAAGATATAGGCAGAATGTATTTCCGATGCCAGACTTCCGTTCCTAGGCTCTCTAACAGGCGGTCTAGGAATATACAGCCTACGGTACCGCGAGACGAGGCGCAACCGTCAGTGCTAGTGACGTCACAGCCGTAGTCACCTTCCTCCTATAATCTACTCTCAATTCTCATGAAGCCCTCGAGTCCCGAATCTATCATTCTCTTTGTCTCTTGCCAATAAACCCTTGAAAATCCTTGCAAAAACCAGAATCCCACACTCCGAACTCTTATATTCTGATTTGAATACTCAAGCTATGTACATACGTTGCATGTAAATACGCGTAAATTGCGCGTAAAGCCGGCCTCGTTGAAATGACGCACTTGTGACCGCACTGCTCTCCACCGTCTCCCAGGCCTAAGGATACAACTTGGTACAACTAAGGGCTAAAGTAATTCCGCATTTATGTATCATCCTTTTCCCTTTCCCAAAGCTTCGAACACCCAGCCTTATCATCTCTTTCACTTTGCTTTCACTTTATTTCTGAACGATGACGAAAACGAAAGCCTGTGTACTAAGCCCCGTTGATCCATCCACTATAAATGAGTCGACTGAGAAGGAAGAGTCTGCGTCTTGGGTAAGGAGACAAATTACCGGAGTGAGTGACCGATTTGTTGTCTTTTCCTTTCCTTTCATTGACCATTCTGGCGTCCGTGACTCGAAAGTCACTTACAGGAAGAATACTCAAGTCCTCATACGAATCTCTGAAAGCTACGGGTAATAGCGTAACATGCTTGTCTCCAGTGAGTACACTTGGTTGATATGTTCCAGCCGCCGACGTTTGTATGTTTATTCTTCTGATTATGCTTTTACAGTGGGGAGACCAATCACCTCTTATCCTCCCATCCATACGTTTTAGAGACTTAGCAATTGAATCTGTCTTGGCAGCTACAGTGCGTACTGACACTTTCCTCAGCTGGCTCCTCTAATCAATAGGTACATACTCACTTCCTTCCTGCCTTCCACTCACCCAGGGCGGCACAGCATCAATAGCAACCCCCATCATGCCCGACGTAAGCGATGTTCTCGTTCCCTCCATGGGCGGATCCACTATCCTCGTCGACACAGTCCTCAACGTCGGGTTTGACCTAGCTACCGGTGCTGTCGATGATTTGATTACTGGGAAACCAGTAGATAATGCCATTGATGCAATTCAGGAGATGAGAGATAGAGCGAAGAAAGGACTAGGAGGAACGACAGCAGTGAAGATTTTGTGTATTACGCTGAAGTATAAGATTACGACGAAGGACGCTGCGTTGGGGTTTTATAGGAGCGGAGTGCATACGTGCGTTATTTGGATTATCTTTTCAGATAAGACAGTACTAATACTTCCTTGTGGTCAGTGATTCCAATCTATTCACGAAGATGAAGGATTATTTGGACATTGACAAGGGGTGGTTCTCTCCCTATCTTTTTGCCAGTAATCGAAGGCCGGTCATACCTAGAATCATCCATCCTGATTTTGTCTTCTGTCATGGTCCGTTCTTGCAAGGTAAGTATAGTCATGCTCGTCTACATACACCTCCGACTCGGAGTCTCTTTCTCACGCCTGTACTCACCTTTCTCCAACTTTTCTCTGAAAAAGGTGATTACGCCGTCGGTCAACGGCTCCTCCGGGAATCCGAGTCCCACAACATAATTAACTTTTCCGACTCTGACGTATCCCTTCTCAACGACGACGAAAAATCCTCGAGCAACTCATCCAAGAAGACTCAGACTGACAAAACCAAGACCAAGGCGTCGGCCAAGATCTCCAAGATTTCGGAGAAACTGAAACGTTCCAAGGATAAGGATAAAGACGCCGACTCGGACGGTGCCGACGGCGGAGGTGGTCATGACGACGACGACACCAACGCCAAAGCCAACGCCGGAGCAGAAGCAGAAGCAGACGCAGACGCAGAGCAGAGCAGAAGCAGAAGACTCGAAAGCGGCTGCAAAAGCCCAAGAAGAGTCAAATCCAAACCCTACTACCTCAGACGTTGACACCCAACCCCCACGCCGTCTCGTCATCCTCGCTCTCTGTATCACCCCTTATAGACGAAATCACTGGACGACTTGTGCACGTCCAGAAGAGAGTATCATCAATTACGTTCTATTCAACAGATGTCCTGCAATTGTCGTGCCTGTTAGACCGGGGTCGCCGTTGGTGGCTTGGAGTGCGGTTACGTTGGAGCGGTTGTGGAAGGTCGAGGTGAAAGAAGACTCAGACTCTTCTGGAGGCGGACGTGGAGGTGGAGACGAAGGGGGATCTAATAGTAGCGAGTTTGACCAAATCCTTGGGATCTTGTATGAGTTCATCGAGTTGTGCGTGGATTGGGAGAGGTTTGGGATTGGGTTTGGGAAGAAGCGTAAGGACACGAAGAATATTGGAAGTAGCGAAGACGCGCTGAGGGAAGCGCTTCGTGTGTTGTTATATGCGACAATTCGGACGAAGGATTGTGAGGAGGTGAAGAAGAATGTGGATAAGCAGAGAGGTGGTATTGCGATGTGGCGTATACCTTGACCTTGACACGGTGATTCGGAATATCGAGTTCAGGAGGAGCATAAGAAGGATAATGATCAATATTGGAAGTAACGAAGACGCACTGAGGGAAGCCCATCGTTGGTTGTTGTCTGCGACCATTCGGACGAAAGATTGTGAGGAAGTAAGGAAGGTGGCTAAGCAGAGCGGTGTATTGCGATGTAGCGCATATTTAACGGGAAGAGGTTGAAACACTGAAATACGTCTACCCAATGGTACTAGCTTTGACATTCGACAGATATTCCGAGGAGGACAAAGAGGACCTGAAGCGCTGTAGGCCTCAATGTGGATATGAACTGTCCAATGTCAAATCCTGCATTCCAGATATCCGAATCGACGTAGTGGGGCGGTCGAGAGAAACCGTGAAGCTATCTGTGGAACACTTCCACATTGCACTGACCGTATGGTCTCAGTTGGAGATGAGGAGCGGATCCGCAAATAAATGACCTGTTCACTTTTTCGAGTCGAGTGCGGTACTTGTGGCTGCATCCTTGTCGTGACTTGTTGCTGAACTTTAGCAGGGCGTCTATCACAATTGACTCGGGGCCGGCGAACGCCCTGCCGGGCACCAAGATTTCAATCGTCTTGCAAATCTTTTACGGGCTCGACGGCTGTGAGGCCGTTGTTCGATGGCTCCGTGTTCTGTCTTCAAGTCATCTCCGTGTTATCAATCTACACCTCACGCCATTGTGGCGCAGGCTCCAAGGAGAATCGACTCCAGAAGTATTGAGCCAATCCCCAAGCAACTCGCTATATCACAGGCCTATGCAGGTAAGGTATGCTCGTATCTTGCATCTGATGGCCGTTTAGCCTTGTATACCTCTTTGTCAGTCACCGTCGGTTTAGATGGACCTACTAAGTGCAGCAAGTCGGTTTGTAAGCGACGGGGGTTCCATAGAGTTCAACATGCGCATCATGCAGAGACCGTCTCAATAATGACTCAGAATTTTCAGAATCAAACGGCGGATACGGGGCATTAAATAGTTGCAACAGAAGTTATGAATTGAGAAAAAGAATAACAAGAGTTTTTACCTGTCCCAGCAAAGACCTCCAAAGGTACAGTGTGGTTACGCCTGAATAGGGGCTCAGGTTTTTCACCTGGTACCATTCTCAAATTGAGAGGGAGCCCTCATGCAATGCTTTTATTAATGCAACTATCTATTATCTATTCTTTCGTACTTTCTTTCTTTTACAGTAAAGTTCATCGAGGTCGACATATGTACCTTAGTCTATTTCTTAGGCGGAGATGAATATCATTTTGTAAACAAGTCTTGTCGATCCTCCGGCGTTTAATTCAGCCTTACTATGTTGAATAGTACACGGAGATTATTCATACGGTAGTCGTGCATACGCGAGGGCCAAAAGAAGGGGGAAAAAACCTTGGGAAGGTCGGGCCACCTAAGCGCGAATAGAAGGTTAGAACTTAGCCGTGCAGACCAAGTCCGTCTCCTGAGAAAAACGAATTTCTCTCCTTGTGCCAAAATTGAAGTTAGTCACCGAAAAACGTACCTAACCTGGTGCTAACATTTCCCCCCTTTTACAGCTATGTATTCAGCTGCAGAACAACTGCAGAACGCTCACGTACAGAAATATCACCCGGCCTGGCTTAGGTTGGAAATTTGTACTAGGAGTCTTGGACCATTGTCGGCGTTGCACTACTGTATCTCGCTTGTACATAGAACGTCTTTTGGTCTGAGCTCGTTATGACTGAGAGCCTATATGCTTACGCCTGATCAATGACCAATTTAGCCTTGGTTGGCATGACAATTTTTAGATAATCCCAATCCACATCCTGTCTCCCGGACCCAGTTCTTGGACCAGCCCGGGCATCATACTCCTCCCCCTCCTCCTGGACTGCATACATTGCATACTTGTGTCTTTTTGACTCTGGCAAACATTAATATCCAGACGCGCATCTGTTCTCTGTTCGCGTGAAAAAATTGTCTCCAAGGGATCAGCGGTCAACTTTCACCTTCGCTGTGACAGTTATCAACGAATTATCAATGATGACTTCGGGAAAAGCATGCGGGAGTCGACTCACCTTTGGTCACCGCCTTAGTGTTGTTGGTCATTGGATGATCCGCCGCCAAACAGTGACGGGACTATGCGGCCTTGCCGACCCGTTGTCGTTTTGGGCTTTACGAGTCTTTTCTCTTTTTCTTGGTCGCAACGGCCTCTTTCCTGGCTGCACTCTTCAAGCAACGCGGTCAATCACTAGAAAAGAGCCTTTACATAACACCAAATGCACAAACTCGAGGAGAATGGCTTCGATATCTTATCTGTCAATATTGAGAAGTTGACATCAGAGCATGGGCTCCTTTGACCGACGTTGGGTACGTTCAAAACTTATTGGAGTTGATGGGCCTCTCTATCTCGTTTGTGTAGTCCTTTTTGGAATTACTAGCCGTACTATAGACGGCCTAACGTCTCCATCCACTCTCGCATATATAATCAAGACGGAATTCGAAAAGATTCGAACAGTTCAAGGAAGCAAATCCACCCACAAAGATCACTCTCAGCTAGATGTCGAAGACTCCTTCAGGGCGTGCACCGAAAGGTTCAGCTTGTTTACACTGCAGGTAAGTACTTCATAAAACTGCACGTAACCTTTGGCTCACGTGCATTCGCAGGCAACGCAAATCGGTGTGTACCTCGTTGAGGCTCAGAAGCACATCTAACAGTCTTATCCTACAGCGATGTGACGGTGTCCGTCCAGTGTGCGGTACCTGCAGGCTCGCAAGTAACACTTGCAGATATTCAGATGGCGGACCGTCTGAGGACCAAGTACTGCTAGAAGAGATATCCCTGCTCGAATCTAGGCTTGAACAGCTTCAAAATCCTGCTGGCTCACCAGGGTCTATGGCATTGAATAGTCCATATGGATCGCCTTCAAGAACCAAAGCTCCAAATTTAAATGTATGACATACGCCTCTGTTGTACTTCTGCTTACTGTACTAACGAGAACGGACAGTTATCATCGGATACTCGACGCAACCTGTCTGTTTTCCTTGTTTGATTTCATATGATCAATGCTGATGACATTCTAGAATTCGCTCATTCATGCCCTACGCATCCGATTTTGGGTTTCTGCTGGACTACAATCGGTTTTCAAACACTCTTTCGGCAGACCCTTCGCAGATAGCGCCTTTCCTTCTCACCTCCATATACCTATTCGGTTCATATCTTTCACCGTCGAACGACCTTTCATCTATGCAACCCGCATTTCTTTCCCGCTCTATTCATGACGCGATCCAAGGTTTTTCGCTTTCCAATCCACAGCGTGTGCTCTACTGCATTCAAGCGGAGTGCCTTCTTGCTCAGTATCTCTTCATTCAAGGTCGAATTTTAGAAGGTAAATATCGTGTTGGCACCGCTGTATCGATTATACTTGGCTCTGGATTCCACAAGATACGCTCAGCAGAGCAGCTCCATTGGTCATCCCGTGCCTCTAGCTCGGGATCTGGCATTGGTATCAATGCACTTCCACCTCCGAGAGACGTCACTGAGGAAGGAGAGAGGATCAATGCTCTCTGGACAGTACTCATCCTTAATCACTGCTGGTCAGCCGCGGATGGATCTCCCTCCAATATATCTTACGATATACCAGAATCGAGGATCGACACCCCTTGGCCTTTGGATACGGGTGCTTATACGCGGGTATGTGAATACTGTTCGTTTCATTGGCTCTGGTTTACACCATTAATGGGATAATCAGACCCCGCTACCGAACGATCTCAGAGGGGGTTCCACCATCCAGAATTTCTTGTCTGGTGCTCGAGATAGCGGATACTCTCTCCTTGCCTTACACGCGAAAGGTGCCATTCTGTTCGAGCAAGCTTCTCTTATGCTTCGTCGATATAGACCAGGTAGTCAAGAATCCTTTTCTACTTCACATATAACTCACGATCTTGGCAGATATGAATCTTCAAGAAGCTACACGTTTTCAGACAAAATTCACAAGTCTGCACAACGTTATTATGCGGTTCACCTCCGAACTTCCTCCTATCCCCAGTGACGCAGACATCCGACAATCCAATTCCCCATCTGACGCACGCAGTACCGCTCGACGCCTCTTGACCATACATACATTGACATACGTGTCTACTATCCAACTGCACTACACGTTCGCAATGCAGGACCCTTCCTCCCACTCTCAAGTTTTATCCGCCGCTCTGAATGTCGTCAGCATCCTCAGAGTTGCAAATCTCGATGATTTCCCTTTCATCGATCCTATCATGGGGGTGCGTGCCATCAGCGCCCATCAGTAGCTATATTATAACCTTCTTTTCTTGCCTACAGACTCTCTGGATCGCAACCGTTAAAGTTCTCACAGACGAAATCACCCGAAAACGATCTGGGGGTGTCTCTCGGTCTTCACGAATGTCCCCGAAAGACCTCATGACGGCTGTTGATTCGATTCTCTCAGCTATGTCAGTCTTCGCGGTACGGTCGCCGCTCATGGGTAAGTCAATCTTTCCTCAGTCTTCCTGGTGCTTTGGATTTGCTTTATTCCCCATATGGGGTTTCTTCAATCATATGCTGACCCTCATTTTCTCTGATCTTCTCGTATTTCCCCCACTTTCCACGTTCTTGGCAGATGCTCAACTCACTCAAGTCCGACAAATGTATACTGCTGCGACACGGTGATCTATTAACGCATCCTAGCAGGTACCTTCCTCGAATCGATGCATTCTCTTTGGAAAAAGAGGCCAGCTACTCCCCCAAAAACTCAGCGTCGTTGTATTCATTCTTTCACAACGCTCCAACAACCTCGCGCGTTTTTGTCTCTCGATTTCTTGCCTCATCGTTCTCATTATGTACTAATTTTTTCTGTTTTTCCTACCTTTGACGTCGTCACCAAGAACGCGTGTATCTCATGTATCTCATGAAGATATTTATACTAAAATCTCTTGACGTCATCTCAGCGTCACTCGTCGGGGCTGATGCTATATTTCTGTCTGTCGCTTTTTTTCTCCCAGTCTTTTTCTGTAGTTCTTGCTCGCGTGTCCTAGCTTTTTATTCTTAATTAATTTTCCTCCTGTTTGGGCCATAATAGACTCTGCCCTATTGTCACTTTTAGCACTTGCTACTTTGGGGAAGCAATGAAACGGCAGAAAAAAACGTTCCAGGGTAAGATATCCATGCAATCAGAACTTCAAACCGAGATATAGGCAATGGGGTACTCGAGACCGGGCTAACGGGGTACTGCAAGGGATTTCAAACTCAGCGCCAGTCCTATATACCTGATTATGATATCTCCAGAGGGTTGTGAGGTAACTTCGAAGACTGCCAGGCGCTTACATACCCAGTGAAGAGGTACTCAAGATAAGGTAGACCGAAGGCGAGAACATTCTATTTAAAGGGAAATGCATTAACTGGCGCATAGCTTCCTTTAGGTCATCGGGAAATCGATTTGAGGGCGGTAAAGATGGCAGACAACATGATGCTTTGGACCGTCAAAAACATATCGAAGACACCTTGGGAGGAAGCTGATGTGCTAGTTCCATTGTTCTTTATTATGCATGAGCTAATGAAAGAAGGCGATCCGACTGATCGCGCGGTGCAAAAAGAGGGTTCGTTCTATGAATGTGAAGTGTACATATGGAGATCTGAAATCAGAAAAGTTTCCGAGATTCAGAGAGATGCCGACGCGCCGTATCAAATAATTAAACTTCAGAAGGGAGATTCGCTTGACGCCGAAAGCGGAGATCATCTTGTCCAGTGACCATAGGCTAGGTGCAATCTTGAGGGACGATCGTCTTTCCGGATCCAGATCCGCCATCCACGTATAAGTAGATGACGACCAAAGAACAATAATTTCATTCTGGGCGCAGTTCCTCTCCCCTTTCTACTATCGTCTCGCTTGGTATTCTTTTCTTGCCTTGGAACATGGTACGCGTCTCTATCAATTCGTGTACCGGGCACTTGCCTAGTTTATGCGTAGGGTGTCACTGTCGAGTCTTTATGCCCAGGGGATGGCAAAAACTTTCCCCAGAAAGGCGGTACGTTCTCGAACCAAGGACCCTGTATTTTATCTTGAAGAATGTCAAATTTGTAGATAGAGTCCAGATACATTACGTCGGCACTCTCTTGGACGGCAAGAAATTTGATTCAAGTCGAGATCGGTGAGGTCACAGCACTTGTACCATTCCAGTGTTCCTTATCTTTGCATACAGAGGGTCGCCGTTCATTACGGAGATTGGTGTAGGCAAGGTTATTAAAGGCTGGGATGAAGGTGATGATGTCCTGCTCGAATGCTGCCCTGTATTAAACCCAACGAATTGTAGGTGTCGTAAAGCTTTCCATCGGTCAGAAAGCCGTCCTTGTCTGCACCCCTGATTTCGTACGTATTATCTGGAGAGCTCACTGCTTGTTCTCTCAACCTTCCTCCCTGTTTAACTCAGGCTTACGGCGCTCGTGGATTTCCTCCCGTAATCCCACCCAACGCCATCCTCAGGTTCGAGGTTGAGCTCATCAAAATCAACTAATCTTGAACATCGTCATCCACGTAACAATCATGATTCACGCTGTCATTGCCTCAAAAAAAGCTTAGACTTGTCGTCTTCACGTATTTTCTTTTCACGCATTGTCTCTGGTCATTTGTTTTGGGTTTTAGAGTCGTCGTGCAGCTTAGAGCGGCAGCAACGGACCTTTCGTGTATCTTTCTAATGCTTCTTGCTCGGGACTTTTTGCTTCATTTGCGTTAAGTATACCATTAGTATACTCGGACTGTTTTCATCCCTCTTGTCACGTCACCATTCCCTAATAATCCTCTCTCAATTTCTCAGTCATGCATTACGCCGTTCTTTTCGAGGTAGAGGCGTAGTCATACGCCTTTATTCACTCAACTCATTCTGTACAAATTTACCGTCCATATACATTCACGGACTTTCCTCTTGGCGCTTATGTGCTACCTCACCTCACCTCATTTTGTAAAATTTTTTCCACACTGCTATTAGACATTACAATGGGACAATTCTTGGAACCTCGGTTTTTGGTACAGCAGTGACTTCCGCTTTGATTCTTCCGTGTCTTTAGGAAGATTCGGAGTTCTGTATCTCTCCATCTATACTCGGTGAGAGAATCATATCACCTGTTTACAATGCTACTAACCGACCGCAGCTCTGAACATCTGTACTTGAGGATCTGGGAAGCCCGGCCGCTTTCCTCGTACTAACTTTTTCACAGAATGTTTTGGAAATTCGTCATTGACCAGTACAACCCATGCAATCGCAAGCATGAAGTTCCAGCAAAATCAGATACGCTGTTTCCGAGGAGCTAGGCAAGTGATCCCGATCACGACATACGATGTACATTTTTGACCCAGTGCCCAAACCTCCTGCTTGCGATTATACGGCTGGACATGCCACTACCATCACGGGTATAGCGAGGAACTCGGAACTTGTGACTCCAAACGTGTCCATATCACTTCCTCATAGCCGGGACATGTCACAGTGTACGACAGGGCTGTGGGACGGAGAGTTTAAGTGGACTTGTACTCAAAGAAGAGCTCAGGCAAAAAATGTCCAAGACCGGCATGCATTCGATAATTCATTCACTGTGCTCGATATGTCTAGATCAGATGGGCTGGATACCGGTATCTGTCATGAAACTTAATCTGCTCACATTTTCGAGACCCTATGATCTAGATTTACTGTCGCGGGTGTATGGGTTTTTACGTGTAAAGGTGGCGTGAGTCTATTATGGTGGGATAGGGGACTTTCAAGTTATGAGGAACCTTCGGAGGTGTGAAAGGTTCATAGCTCTTTTTCCAGGGTCATTGTGGTAAGTAGCTATGCATCGGCCATGCAATTTTCCGGTTAGACTCGAAGTACTCGAAGCCTATCAAATGATACTTCGTAAGGAAATCATCTTTGAGATCAACTACGAAACCCTTTACGTGCAAACAAGAGAAAAAATGACTACAGACCAAGCATGTCCACGCGCAGCAGGTACAAATTTTGGCCAACTAACAAAGCTGACGAAAACCTTGAATAGTACCTTATTGTGTGAAGTTTCCGACGATGAAGATGACAAACCCTCAATGCAACACCCTGCTCGGAACTCTTCGGTGGAAGCGGGGCGCACTGAGTTCAATCTGTACTTGAGTGCAGTAGATGTATTATCGGAGGGCATGTCAATTGTACAGTGGTGGGCCGTCACGGGTGTGGGTTCAATCTCTTCACTTTCTCATAGATCACAATGGAAGAGTGTCGACATATCCAACCTGGAGCTCACTAGCCGGTGATTACCTTTCTATCATGGAGTCATTGGTCTCGAGTGAACGCGCCTTTTCGGGAGGTGGTATAGTGGTTTTAAAGCACCTTAATCGTCTGAAAAGGAATTTTACTAAAGCCTTGCAGTTTCTCAAATCCCTGATTAAACGAGACCGGGCCTGCGAACAAGCTCAAGCTTCATCAACGATTCAAAAACAAGTACACGTTGGAGGAGCAAGAAGTAATAGAGGAGCTACAGATCATTGCAGAGCAGGAAGAATTTGTGAAGGATAAGACCTATGTAGAGATATGGCGGCCGGAGGATGACGACGACGATGAATGGGAAGATGTACTAGTGTAATGCCACACTAAGTATAATTGGTGTGCAAACTTGGTACATAGCGTATACTACACTCCATCTAAATCTCCATCAGAAAAGCCCTTGCAGGCCCAAGCCTGTATCACACCGCGGACGGTGATCCATATTTGGAGCTTGGAAACATCTAAACTTAAATGACGAATTTTTGCTCGGCCCCGGACATACTCCATATGGAATATGGGGTAAAGTGCCATCGCTTCGCGTGGCAAGCTACGAGGCCCTCAGATCAGGGGAGGAAGCAAGGAGGAAGACAAGGCGCACCCTGATGCTGCCTACGCTGCCTTGGTTATGCGTTTGTCCGAGGAAGCCGTGAACGACGTCATGATGGTCTCGACTCTCGACCGTGATTCCAGATCTATGATCGATGAGCGCTTGCCGAGCGCCAACGAACAGGGGTGGGAGCTTGAACCCGTGGAAAAGTTTTCGAGGTCGACCTAAGTTAACTCAGCCTACGGGCCTCGTAATTGGCATTAATTTAGTCCCATATGGAGTAGGTCCGGCGAGCAGAAACTGCTTTGAAAAAAGTTCAAATATGGTTCGCTGCCCGCGGTGTCATGCTTTGGCCTAGGACTTGAGATCTGATTTCCTGAAGCCTGAGCCCTTCAAAACCAGGCCCAAAGCCCGCATATCACTACTAATCTGACCGACGTCACGTGTGCTTTTGAGTCACTCGGGAGCTTTTGTAATCGTTCCGCTTCACGGGATGTAATCCAATTCCCTGCTGTTAGAAAGACTGACTAAGGTCACACACTTTTGCATGACTAGATTATCAAGTTACTCATGATAAGTATACTAGTACTCTCGAGCTTCACAGACGCACCATGGAGGGGTCACGCACCCGGCCCCGCCGATCAGTGGCGGAAGTAAATATCATGTGCCTTCGGAAATATTTTATTCGCGAATCTATAAAGGGTTTGATTATTCGCGTACCTGCCACCATGTCTACTCCCACTCCCCTCAGGTCTTTTCTTGGTGGAATTGGCCTTGCATTTCCCGTTTACTCCCTAGCTGCTCTGAACGGAAATGTCTTTGGTATATCTGGCTTCATTCACCGAGCTGCCAGGGGAAACAAGGAAGCGCTTTTAGGGGCTATTGGACTAGTCTGTGGAGGATTATTCGTGGGTTTCATGGAGACGCAAACAGAAGCCAGAGAACTCGCCCATAGTATGGCCGTCGTGTCTCCTCCGAATTTGTTATTTTCAGGGTTTTTACTTGGTTTGGGTACAAAGGTGAGCTCTGTGCACCCATTATTGACGCGTTGTACTAACTTTTGTATGCAGTTGTCAAATGGGTGTACGTCCGGGTTAGTCTGTATTTTCCCACCTTTCATGTCATTCATTAACAGTGAACTTCTAGGCATATGCTCGCTGGAATATCGCGCTTGTCAAAGAGGTACGTATCAAGGTCTTCTGGTCTACCACAATTAATCACTAATGCGGGCGCTCTTTCATATGCGCCATTTTTACAGATCTGTGACAGCTACGGCAATATTTTTTATCTTCGGTTCTTTGACCACGTTCGCCGCTCATAGTTCGTCTCTTTTTGCAAGCCTTCCACCATTCTGGGGACTTGATCAGACAAGCAAAATACTCATAGTTGCGCAGGCAGCTCCCCTCGCATCATCGAGTCTGCTATACCTCTGCGTACGTCACTCTGATCATGTTTAAACTTATCTATCATGACATCACGAATCCGTCCTGATGTTTATTCACTAATCCTTTATCAATCAATGATATAGTATCCCTCAACTTCTATGCCAGCCACAGGCACCTCTCATCATCACAACACTCCGAGGGAACCGTCGGAGACAACGTCACTCGAATCTGTATCGAAGGCTAACTATGGAACGCCTCGGACTATACCCCGTCTTATCGCGTACTTTACCACCTCCCTAGAATTCGCTCTGGCTTTGCGAGTCTCAGACCTCACCAACGCGTTGAAGGTTCTTTCTTTCCTCATCCTTCCTTTTCCATGGCCGCTAGGGCACCCCAACCCTTCATTCGATCCCTCGCTTCTTGTCCTCGCAGCTGGTGCGATACCTGTCACACTCGCACTGTATCAATTTTGGATCAAGCCTCTATACTATCTGAAAAACGATATGGAATCACCGACTGGATTTGAGGAACCTCACCCTCGTTTAGGAGGTCCATGGTCGGTCCCACGTCCAGGATGGAATGTAGGAAGCGTGGACAACAGATTAGTATTGGGGTCGGCTTTATTTGGTATCGGATGGGGTTTGGCTGGTGTCTGTCGTGAGTGGCCTTTTGTCCCTGTACCTAACAGGCTCTAGATGATGCTTATGGATCTTGGGTACTAGCTGGACCTGTCCTCGTGAACCTGGGTCGCTCTGCTGTTCATTTTTATCAAAATGGAAGAGTGGATGTATTTGCGTTTGGCAGGAGTCATGGCCTCGTAGAATCAGTAGGATGGCTGAGCGCTTTTGTCGCTGGAGGATACGTAGTAGCTTAGATACGAAACGGTTATTATTTATTATTGTTACATGGGATCAGTTGCCTTTCAGACTTAAATCAGAGCTTTCCTAAAGACGATGAATTGGTGGTTAGCTACCGGGAAGACGATTTCAACAGAAAGCACGCATTTACCTGCTTCAAATTCCGGTTCAAGCTTAATGGGCGAGATGCATTTGACGCTGGATCCTGCATTCTTTCGATGTTCATTTCGACACGGACTTCGAGCTCGTGCTGGTGAATGGATTTAGCTCATAATGATGTTGGACGAGCAGCCTCGGGAAACCCACCAAATCAGAACCCTCAGAACCATGGTCTCTTGGCCCAATCACTGAAGGATGGATATGGCCTTTGGCCTTGGCGGTTCGTAAGGATATCCTGCGATTCAGTCTGTTGTGTGTAGTATGGCCTTTGTTCAGTATGATTGACTGGAAGGCGATATTAAATGCACTAACGATGCAAGCATGACGTTGGAGTATACTGAGAGATGCAAGTGCTAGTTATTACGATATCACCAGCGAGTTATGGACCAAGTCACTTACACTTGGCTGACTGGATAAAGAAGAATATCCAGATCACTGTCAGTGAGAGAGTCAATCTCGGAGTAAAGGCTCTTATAAGCAAACAAACAACCAGACGTACAGTTGTGTGGCATAGAAATGATCTGTTGGAAGGTCAAAGTTGAAGTCTATCATATATGTAGTTCACAGCTTGACCCACCAAGATTGCTAGAATAAGATCGCAAATACTATTCGAGGGTCAGCCTTTTCAACCTTTTGGTCTGAATCTTCAATCACCTTGTAAGCAGGCCAGTCTCTGAAAAATCATAAATATGATATCCTTGTTCAGGGAGATGACGAAGAACTCACCAATAGTCCAAAGGACGAGTTTATTGACTAGCTCCTTTGTACTGTAAGTAAAGGCCATCATGATTACACCGAACCGCTCCGAGGCCCATACCCAAAGATATACATACCTCCACATCTCTGTCTGATTGATCTTCAGGTAAAGACACAGAGCGACCGTATTCGCCATATCAATGACTGCGCCTACAATAGCTCCAGCGATAATAAGCCACCAGAACTTGGATATCAGAGTATCGATTTGGCTAATGGGTTGAGCAGCCAGTCCAATGGTAAGCCCCATTCGAGTCAAGGATGCGAGAGTGAATAGGATGAAATAGGTTTGCCCGTGGGCGAAGACGTAGACACGATAGGCGAAGAAGAGCTGAGCAAAAAGAAAGAAGAAAGAATCAACGACAGTCTTTCGTACGGGATCACGGGAAGTCTTTTGATTTGGCTGCTCTTAGTACTTACTTGAACGACGAAGCATACCATTGCGGTGGCGACAATTGGTACCCGTATAGTCCAATCAATCCGGCCTAATGCTTCGGGATCTCCGAAATTCGACACAGTTTGGCCGTATAGGTATATCCAGAGACCTACAGAGTGAATTGTCTCCATGATGCTAAAATATGCATCAATATGCCGTAGAATACTATCGAAAAAGGGAGCTCGATAGACTTCTCACCCTAAGAAGCCAACCTACCAGAGAACCGTTGATTATTAGCGTTCCGTTGCATACATCAGCGATATTAGGGACGTACTGTAATCTTCAAAAAGACCTTGTCGTTCTTGAATGACGCGGCATAATAGTCATATATCTGTACCAACGATATCCCATATAGAACGGAGGAAATCAAGATCCCAAGCTCCAGCACGCCGAGTGAAGGACCAGTGGATGTAGCTGGATCTGCCTGCTCTGTATCTTGTAAAGATATCATCTTTCTTCAAGTTGCTCGCACTGGCATTCAGTTTGGAGTGTCAGAGGGGTGAACGAGGTGTACAGGTAGGAATCTATTGAAATCATCTCGAGGGTAGTTATATGAGTTAAATGAAAGAGGAAGTAGAGTAAAAAAGAACGAGCCGACTCGGAGAAGCATGTCTATATTCAGAAAGACCTTCCCACTCCCATGGGATATTTGATGTCTTTCAAAGGTCAAAGGCAGTATCGAAGACACTGATCGTCTATTTTTGGGAACGTTGAAGGAGATTTCAGCAGGATTGTCTGATAATCAGATTCTTATAGCACCCCGATGACCCACTTGTTGATGCCAAAGCGTTCCACCTTGAGTCGAAGCGGGAAGTAGTCTCTTATAAACAGACAGTATCCGCAATCATTGAAATGATGCGATAGCAAGCGGGAAGCGGCATAACTTGGTTCCAGTGGTAAGTGATCCATCATGATCAGGAGCGGGTTATACCAGTACTGACCTACTGCGTATAGCCTCAAGAAGTCGGAATGAATATGTCCAATAAAACTCATGGATAAACATCAGTACTCGTGGATCTCCTGGGAGCTGACTGTACTAGTAGGAGTTTTTGCATCCGCGACGAGACGAGCTGTCAGCTCAAGCTACGAAGTAGAGTACTGGTAGAGTGATTTCCGATTCTGCAGGAAACGTACTGTTATGGTTACTTGCAGTAGTATGTTCCATGCTTCGACTCAGGCTGACTAGGACTACTCAAAAACATCAAAATCCAACCCCCAACCTTTACTCGGATTCAGACCTCGTTGAGGAGGATGAGACGTGGCGGCTTTTTCGAGTTTGTTGAAGGCGGCGTCAGGGAGTTTGGAGACTGATGTCATTCAAGTTGTGATAAGTGAAAGGGAGAAGTGTGTCAATTCAAATCGCCCAAAAAGAATATATATGGGGAAGGAAGGAAGACTCAACGATGTATATTCTCGGCTATACGAGAGGGTGTGACGCTCTTGGGGAGGACGATAGTCTAGGAAGTCGACAAATTAGTACATAGAGATGGTGAGTTGATGTAACAGACGTACCCCACGCTGTACATGCCATGAAATAATAACTTGAGCCGGCGTCATTCCAGTTTCTGTAGCGATTTCTTTGACCTGGCGATTGATCGAGAGGGTATCGGCACGAGTGAACCCCAAAAAGAGAGATTATCATACCACCGGAACATTTAGGGAATCCGAAACTCGTCCGTCGCTTCCAAGAGGAGAATACGCTTCGAGAAGGATTCCGGATTTTTTGGACCACTAAAGAACGCGTTAATGAGTTTAGGTTAGTACATTGTACATTGGAAACATGTTTTGAAGAGCCTAGAGCGGTAGGGTGCCTACCTTGACGAGCTCAGGTTGAGGGAAGAAGTAATTAATCTCAACCTGATTGACTGCAGGTTGGATTTTCAGTGGGTTTGCGGTGAGATTCTGGATCCTATCAGATACAACGAGACAATTATTGCGTTGTTTGAGTGAAAGCTTCAGGATGAGGTCATCAATATCGGGGATAGGAAAACGTACTTGCGAATGTTGAAGCTACAATCCGGGTTAGCATCATAATATAGATAAAACGTTCAAGGTAAAGCGCATCAGCACTTGAGCCTCGAAAGGAAGGCCGGACAGCAGACGGACGGGACGAAAGACTCACTTGCTAACACCAATATTCCTAACCTTTCCTTTCTGAACCATCTCCTCTAGTTTTTGCCAAGTCGGGTAAGGATAATCAGTGAGCACTTTATCGTAGGGTTTTCCGTCTTTCTTGAGGGCTAGAGGCCTGAGTGATCGCGAGCGAAACGTGATCATCAAGCAAGGTTAAGTAAGGTCAAGGGAGGACAGTCAAATTAGGATACACACGCACCAATGAATGAGGTACAAGTCAAGATAATCAGTACCCAACTTCTTCAGCGAGTCGTCTAGCGTAACTTCCACATCCTCTGGGGCGTGGAATGAATTCCAGAGCTACCAGCAGAATTATCACATCCGTTGGATGAATGTCCACGACTAAATGAGTTGAAGAAGAATCACGTACCTTGGAGGTAAGCCAGATATCTCCTCGACGAACTCCGCTTTCTTTCAATGCTTGACCGACTTCGGCTTCGTTCTGCGTAATGCGAAAAAAAAAAGATGTCAGTTTAACCTAACCTAGATCCTATATGGGAGAACATCTGACTGACCCGGTAGATCCACGCCCCGTCGATATGTTTGTATCCGGCTCCCAGTGCAGTCTGTTAAGTAGAAGGTGAAGTTTCGTGAGAAATGGAAAGCTAGCGAACAAAATGTTGACAATGAAAAAAGCATGTACGTACTTTAACTGCTTGACCCACTTCTCCTGGTTTGGCTTTCCAGACACCTTTGGAAGTGGAGAGGCAATGAACGACATGTTAACCAGCTCGTCATAGCATGTGGTTACTCTGGGATGTGGAGAGTACAAAACGCACCAAGAGCTACTGAAGGAATCTTATCACCCGAGTTTAGCACATATTCGCTTTGGAGGCCTCCCGCAAAATTTGGTCTGGTATGATGATGACATCTACCCGGCCCACTGTTTGTTACCCGGCGGAGCGCGTTGCTTCGGGATGCTTGGAGTTGGCGAAAGCCGAGGACCATTATGAAAAGAGACGGGGAGACGTTTGAAGAGCAGAGGAAGGTGGTCTGCTTGAGGATTTAGTCAAGAGTGCTTGGAGCTCACAGACACTATAGTCGTGGTGGTAGAGTTGTTACTTAAAAGGGTGAGTAAGCACATCGCTTTGACGTCACGTCGAGAAAGCTTGTGGAAGTGCCGGCGGCGAACCGGACTGGTAGGCAGGCAATTCTTACTGAAGAAAGGAGACCGAAGAACACAACACTCGTAGGGACGCCGGTAGGGCTCCGCACCGTCCAGTAATACTGGTACGCCCGTATTTTTTACGGATCCAGTACTGGTACGATGTACCCGTCCCCGTATTCGTACGGGTTCATCTGGAAGCTTATACGATACGGGTACTGATACGGCAGTATTACGGGTCAATACGGGTACACGGGTCTTTTACCGGGAAATGGCCAGGAATCTGATTTGAAATAGACTTATTGGACTTATTAATGCGAGAAACAATTCGAAGTACTTAGTGCACTGCTCGCCTTAACAGTGCGTTCGAGATGACTTTGAGGCACAAAGCATTTCGGTAACACTTCGGCAGGTCTCTACGCACCTTTTTCTTTTTTGGTAAGTACATTTTCCCTCGATGTGACCAAGCATCAATTTTCCCAAGATTTTTTCTGCCGCAAACTGCTCAGTATTTGACGATGTTTAATTGACAGAGGTAGTGTATGGCATAAACACAGAGAAAAGCCTTCGCTGATGCATGGCTGACCTGTACGACGGCCGTAAAAAATACGGTCCAATACGGGTTTACCCGTCCAGTACCCGTACCCGTATTGGACCTTGCAGCAGCCTTGTACGGTACGGTACCAGTACAAACCATACAGTACTGGTACGGAGTGGAGCCCTAAGGGACGGAGATACCTGTCCTGATGAACGAACCTGGTCTTGGCAGCAATGAGCAATGAGGTGTGTTGCAGTTCTTTTCTTTTCTTTTCTTCTTTTTACCGATTCCTTTCTCTTTTCTCTTTCTTTCTTTTTTCTCCTACCCCCGGGCCCGTTTTGAGTCCTTTTCCCTTTACTTCCCTTACCCTTACCCTTGCTTTATCACCCCCCCCCCCCTCCTTTTGTCTCTATGCCACACACATGACCATGACACTGACGACGTTTTCTTCTTGTTCCAAGTATTCTAGTCTTGGAAGTTGAGTTCAGGGAAAAAATCTAATTCCGACTCTTGACTCTGATGACAACGCGATTCTGCTGGATGCTGGAAGCTGATGGCAAGCCTCTCTCTTCCTTGTTGAAGTTGGAACCAGTTCCAGTCCCAGTCTCAGATAGTGATGTGATGTGATGTGATGTAGTGATGTGACGAGGTGTGCTGTGCTTCCTGTGCGTCGTCTCTCTTTCTTTCTTCTGTCCTTTCCCTCTTTCTTTTTGGTCATTAAATTCTTCTTAGTGCTCTTCTTTTCGTTTTCGTTTTCGTTTTCGTTTTCGTTTCCACTAACTTTTATATTTCTTCCTTCACTTTTATTTCATTCATACTTAGTATTAACTGACGAGACTTTTATTTCAGATAATCATACTTACTGTCAACATGAACTTTACGAGATTACGACGGGAATTGATCATGACTGCGACGCCGAAACATGGACTTTTGCCTGCCATGGCATGGGCATGACCATGCTATAACTACTCGTCGTCCCAGTCGACCATGGATGGTCATCTCGGTGATTCACCATAACTGAAAGATTAGGTTAAGAGTCAGACTCGGACGAGGAGTGAGTTGGGTACATATGTGATTTTGATATGTGGTATGTGGTTTTTCTGATTTTCCATATTTCAGCTAACGACTTGTCAAGACTCAAGCTTTTTGCTCTCCAAGACCCAAGACCCTGCGCTGTGCATCACTCGAGTTTTACAATAACGACGGTCTTGTTACCTGCCATGGACCTTCCAAGGTTATTGACGACGGACACTGAAGTTGACAACGATGCTGATGTCAATGCCGTCATCCATGACGCCTACGCGTTTTTCTACGTGGCGCTTGAGATTATGCTTCTCATTGTGGTTCTGAACGGCACATGGTGTTATCGTTCGACTCGTGTTGATGCTCATATATCGCGTTATATCGCTATATTGGAATCTTCAACCTTCCTTCCCCAAGACACCAGTCACCAGTCTCCAGTCACTAGACGACGAGTGCTTCTGTGACCTGACGAGCCCATGACATGGGCATCTGATTCTGACAGCACCTTGAAATGTCCCCACCTCTTCTATCACCATCAGTTCGCCCACTATTCGCCAGCAGCTTGCGGTTCGCCTCGTGTTTGCCGCGTGTTGCGTGTGTAGGTCACCTCTAGCTGCAGGCTCCAAGGTCACTAGTCTAGAAGTAGTAAGTAGTGGCAGTGGGTGTGAATGGTATTGGCTATTGTTGGCCATGGTGTGGTAGACGGGCGCTTGCTAGCACGCTGTAGTGCCATGCCCTGCAGTACCTTAATCTCGGATAGGACTTGCATAGGAGAGTTACTTATACTTCCCTTTAACCTCTTGAAGCGATGTAGACGGTCGCGTAGATAACGTACTCTTTCCTCGTGTACGATGTTAAAGTAAAACATGTCAACGTTGTTCCCACGATATTTTTTCCTTCGAGCGTCATTGACATCATGCCAGCTGCCTCTAGACCAGTCTTGTTCCTATTTTGGTGTTCTTTTTCGTTTTGTCTCTTCCTTCTTCCTCCCGAGTCTTCCTTCCGGTGTTAGTCTTCCAGTACTACCACTAGTCTTGCACTGCCAGGCCTTGAAGGCTCTTTCCTCCAAAGCTCTACAGGAATACAGTAAGTAAATAAGCTTTGTGCTCATGTGTTCGGTGGAACCTTACTTCTTTTACACTGTATGTATAGGCACTTCGGATCAGTGGAGTGTTATCGGGTTAAACCTATCAAGTCGTAGGTAAGTTGTTGCTGTTGGTGTTGTTTACTGCCTCGAGGCTCTTTCTTGTACATGTTGTCCGTCTCCATCATCATTGGCGCTTTCTTGTACATGTTATCCGTCTAGTCCGACTGCGCATACTGATACTTATTCTGTCAAACCAGTGCTCGTCAAATTTCCCTCAAGAACATGGCCTCAGAGTAGACAATTTGGGTTATTACTACTATTCGGCTAGTCGGTCCTGACAGACGTGAGTCGAGTTGACATCATATGTATCTAACCGATACAGTGATAGCTGTGGAGAAGTGACTGACGATCTTCTTACTCCTTCTTGCTTGTACAGTCTTCTTTGCTACCATCGTCAATCCATTCCAGACCAAACCCAAAACCATCTATTCTCATCCAGGAACTACTATCCTCGTGGTTATCACCACTCATCGTCGCATCTCTGGCAGACTACTCTACCTACCAAGTACAATCACAATCACACTATACAATGAACTGGTGGAAGAAGAAGAGGTTTTCTGGTGCGTCTCCATCCTATCTACAGTCTCAGTCGCTAATGGTCCATCTACTACTACAGAAGCCTTCAGTTCAGAGACGCCCACATCCACATCACCATCCACACCCAAATCCACACACACACCCACACGCTCACTGAGCTTCAAACGTAAACGCCCATCCACGCAAGACCATTTCGGTACAACGTCACCTTCGGCGTCTCTCAGATATGACGCGTCTGGTGGGATTGAGAATATTCCTTCCGCTTCCGCTCCTACATCCGCTTCTACGTCTGTATCTGTGCCGAGATCAAAGTCTTTACATGGTCATGGTCATAGTCATGGGCATGGGCATGGCGCTATTCAATCTCTTCAATCCGCCAAAGATGTCGAGGACGGTCCATCTACTTCCATTTCCACTTCCAATCCCAACACCAATCTCAAATCCCACCCCAACCCATCCTCTCACTCTCACACTACCTCTACCTCTACCCCTTCTCCATCTCAGTCCCAATCCCCGTCCTCTCCTTTCCCAATGTCCACATCCCGCGTCCACGCCCACAAACTCTACCCAGTGATGGATTTCGCACCATCCGTCATGTCGTTTGCTGGGTCTGTTAATGCTGGGCCGGGGGCTAGTTTGCCTTCGCCTATGTCACAGTCCCATTCACGACCACGGGCTCAAAGTGGATCGAGTACGACGACTCTACATCGAGCGGCGACTACGCCATTACAACGTCAACAGAGTGCGGGTACGGGTACGGGCACGGACACGAGTAGAGGGATGTCTACGTCTGCGTCTACTGGGAAGGGAAACGGCAAAGGCAAAGGAAAGGGATCCAATTACATCAATGGATCGTCCACGTCCAGCGAGACATTAATGGCTGGGAGCTCGTCTAGCAATACAGGTGGCAGGAGTACAACTTCCTCGACGTCTCATAGTCATGCTCAAAGTCACGCTGGCACCACCGGCGGCACTAGTACAACAACAACGAAGAAAGGTCACAGACCCCACAACAGCTTGAGTTTGTTGGATAAACCGTTACCTGAACGACCTAGGACTGGGGATGGGGATGCACGTATACATATGTCATCAAGCTCAAAGTCAAAACCCAGAACGAGGTCCAAATCCTTATCGTTGTCGTCGTCGACACCGACTTTGTTAAGGTCGCCACTTCATGAAGCTATTTATCCTTACCTAGGACATGGACATGGGCATGGTCGTCAGCCGAGTCGGATAAGTGAGGGGGATGTTGAAGGGGAAGGAGAGGGAGAGGGACAGTTTGGCGTGGACGACTCCGTGGACGGCATGGGTGTGCGTACAGAATCTAGAAAGGCTGGAGCAAGGGGTGGTCATCGGAGAAATGGGAATGGGAGGAGAGAACGAGGACGAGAGTACGATGAAGACGAAGGTGCAGCCGAAGGAGAAGAAACAGAGACAGAAACACAGACAGGGACAGAAGAAATAGACCCAGAGCACCCAGACTTAGCCTCTCAAGCAGATACAGCAGAAATTAGCGAGATGGATTGGGTTCCTTATGATCGACAGCCTCCTCCGACTTTGTCGCAGACTTCGCTGCATACTTTGCATCCACCACATACGTCTCATATGTCTCATTCTTCGAGCTCTCGTCATATTCTTGTGACGTCGACGACAGCAGCAGCACAAGAGAGGAATGCGAACCGATCTAGAACTAGTCTTCCAAGTCGTAGTGGTAGTGGTAGTACTGCTACCGTAAACGGGCACGGGTATGGACAGAAACAGAAACAGAGGCAAGGGCAGAAGGATAGGACGAGAGAGTTGGTGTTTTCAAACCCATCCGCATCCGCATTGTCGGTTTCAACCTCAACCTCAACCTCAACTCGTTCTCGTTCTCGTTCTCATCACCAAACGAACTATCCCAACTCATCTCAAAACCAAAACCAAAACCCTAACCATTCTTCCTCTTCTTCTCGTTCTACCATCAACAACTCGCATGCCCATGTGTTACCCATCTCCCTACCCCATCCTAAATCGCCCTCACCTTCTCATTTTTACAAGTTGGCTTCACCGCCTTCTTTTTCCTCCGAGTCTCAGTCTCAGTCTCAGCCGTCTTTAATCTCTCCATCTCAATCTCAACCCCAATTTCGTTCCCAATCTCGACCTCATACCCCATCCCAGTCCCAATCCCAATCCCGTTCACCTCATTTTGGGTCTAGGTCTAGGTCTCGACCGGAATCGGAATCGGAAATAGAATCAGAAACTCAAGCTCAATCCCAACCCAGCGCATCCCCAATCTCATCCTACCTATCCCTAGACCTAGACATGCCCCCACGTCCCCCAGGTCCGATTCCTCCTTCTGAGGATTCGAGTTTGGATGTTATGTCGAGTAGGAGGTTGGTGCCGTTTGGGTCTGGTTCAGAGAATACGAAAGCGTTGGGGAGTGTATTTGGGAAAGAGACGACATCGAAACCGAAATCGAAACCGAAAGGCGTGACTGGACCCGGACCTGGACCTGGAGTGCGGAAACCACAGTCTCAGTCTCAGTACCAGTCCCAGTACCAGTCCCAGTATCAGCAACGACAAAGACAAAGACCAAAACCAAAATCAAAACCAAAACCAATGCAATCTCCTCTACGTGCACATTTCAACCCAGAAGACGCCGCAGAAGCTTCAGCCTCAGCCTCAGCAGAAGTCTACTACACCCTCGATGAGCCCGAGTTGGACGAAAGAGATTTCCAAGCGTTGATGGCAAAGTTGGAAGCGACGTCGGTGGTTTCGTTTGATGGTAATGGTAATGGTGGTGGTGGTGGTGGGAGTTCTATTGGTCAGGGGAGTAGGAGTAGGGTTTATGGCAGGGGGAGTAGGAGTGGGTATAGTGGTGGGTATGAAGATGATGGGTATGATTATGAAGATGGAGATGTAGAAGGGTTGGAAGGAGAGGGAGAGGGAGAAGGAGAAGACGGGGAATGGGAAGAGGAGGCAGAAGGTATCGAAGGAGACCCTAACGAGTTTGGGAATGCGTATCCACATACGGATACGTATGAAGTTCAGTATGAGTATGAGTACGAGCAGGGGGATGGGAATGAGTATGAGTATGCGTACGAGGATGAGGATGGAGATGGGGTGTGGGATGATATCGAGGAGGAGGAAGAAGAAGGAGAGATAGAGGATGAGTTTGAGGAAGGAGAAGATGGAGAAGATGGACAGGACGGGGAGAATGATACCATGTACGACAACGACAACGACAACGACAACGAATCTCACAGCCATGCAACGTCAAGTTCTATCCCCATCTTCATTAGAGCAGAGGAAAGTCAAAGTCAAAGTCGTTCTTCCCATCGTAGTGGGAATGGGAGTCTCGGCCAGAAGGAGAGAAATCAAAACCATAATCCCAAAGGAAGAGGTGCTGGTGCTGGTGCTGGTGCTAGTCTTGCTGCAGCCAATACCAACGCAACAAAAGCCGCTTCTGGCCCTGGGTCCAGTAATTACGGATCCTGGCGAACCTTCCGCTCATACCAATCCCGTCAATCATCCTCTCAGCCTCGATATCGTCACCCTGCCTCAGCCTCACAAACATCCTCCCCATTCGGCTCCGGCCGTTTCACCAACATGTCCGGCATCTCTGGTTCTTGGGGTCGTAAAAGTGGTCGAAGTGCCAGAGCTAGACCTAGACTTCGACCAGGCTTGGGCTTACTAAGTGTACCCGGCGCCAGCACCGGCAGTTTTTCAGTCAGAGTGAAAGAAAGAGGGATAAAGGATTTGAACTCGTTGTATAGAGATTCGGGGTATAGAGAGTATAGAGGATCTAGAGGGTCGTTGATGACGGATGGGAGTATGATGATGGATGAGCAGGAGATTGATGCGTTGGTTGCAAAGTTGGAGGCGCAGTCGAGTTTGTTGGATTATGGGAGTGAGGATGGGGATGGTAGGGCTGGAGGTGAGGAATGGGATGGTGCTAGTGATGGTAGACATCCGGTACGGGGGAGAGACGGGGGAGATGCTAGCGCGGCAGACGATGGAAAGGACCGGCTAAGAGTATCATCAGGACTGGGACAAGATTATCAGTCAACGCAGGCCAGCTCTGATGTTAGAAGCTCGATACAAACAGCCTATTTCACTGCACCAGACCCAAGCGAATTTGGTGACGCTGGCAGTGAGGTACCGTCATCTGAACCAGGAGGAAGTGCCAGCAGACGTGATTCTCGCGCCAGCGTCGGTACCAGCGTTAGTACTGGTTCTGGCTGGAGCGTCGGTCGTCTCCTGGAGAATCAACCCAGAAGCAGAGAGATCTCTGGAAACCTATGTAAACAAACAGTTCTTGCTCAAAGCCCCCATGGATCCGGATTTGGATTGATGGCTCTTCAAGATATTCGAGAGGGAGGTTCAGATGACGGATCGAGTTCACAGCCAGATATTCCCATAAGACCGACCTCACCTCGTTCACTTCGTAGAATGGGAAGGATAAGCGCCAACAGCGTCACCTTTCGGGCTTCAGCTGCTTCCCCTATTCCTCCTATGCCTTCTATGCCGTCTATCCCTTCAATATCGGCAAGACCGATGTCACCACCCATGACTCCACGTATGACGCCGACACCTAGACCTCGCCATGGACGTAGTCAAGAGTCTGTACCGGCTTCGGTGGTATCTGGGTCTGGGAGTAGTACCACTGGGACAGGGAGGAGTCAGCAGAGTACAGAGAGCACTAGTAGAGGAACGGTTTCTAGTACAGGTACTGGAACGAGGAGTACAAGTCGACCGAGTACTGGGAATACTAGTGCTAGTCGTGGACATGAAGTCAGCTCAAAGGTTTCGAATCCAAAGTCGGTCAGCAGTAGTGTAGGGCAAAATGCTAGTTCGAAGCAAAGGCCGGTTCAGGAAAGGACAAAGGCGGCGAGATAGTCAATGAGGTGGTATTGGGTTTAAAGGATGCATTGACGTTGATGTAGAAGCGTTCGAGGTATGAGAAGTGGCTCCTCGTCATGTCCTACAACCAATCATGCACCCACACGCCGACTTTGGCTGCTTACGCTCTTATTCCAATCCATCATACCGTGCATGCACTGGTATCAATCTCGCTTCTCGTTGGGCGCTGTTCGCCGCAACTTCTTGGTTTCCGCGGCTGTCACTTACGCGTCGCTTTTACTCGTCGTCCAGCATGCACTCCATGAGGTCTAATCAATGCGCAGACCTGCTGCCCACTTTCTCCTGCCTGTGTACGTCCATCCTTTTTTTTTTCCAGCTGTGCATAACATCTCACTCAGTCCGTTTTCTTCTGCTTCATATAGCCTTTCTCTCTATACCCTTCTTGCATTTACGCATTTCGGATATCTCTCTCATGCCCCTTCGTAAGCGCATTTACAATGGACTATGTACTGTTTACAATCTTGCAAAGCTACAAGGACGTTATTTATAGATAACACATTAATGCTAAGTATTTCTCTTTTTCTTCTCAAGCCTGTCATGCATTGTATCTACATACGATATTTACATACGACATCTTCAATCCCATCTTGTTACGCCCATCATTTTTTGTTTTCATTTGACATTTCTATGATTTACTTACAGTCTTCGTACAGAAGAGCTTGCCGACTCTTGGAGGGTCTACTCTAACGTCTCGTGAATTTATGAACAACCTATATCAGCATACCAAGGACCGCCAAGGGCGGACGGGAAGCTACAGTAGCTGCGAAAATTGATGCAGGGTGCCGGGGTGCCGGGTCACAATCTTTTGCTTCACTCTCCTTCAACGCAGCCTTCGCAACGCTAGAAAAGTGGTGCAGCAGTCTTCTCTCATATGTCCTGACCCATCCCAAATCAAGAAGTAAGCCGGAAACCAGCCCGGAACTAAATTCAAAAAAAGGAAGCGGCATTAATTTTCGCAGCTACTGTAAGAGTCCAATACATCGGCGAAATCGCGCACTTGAATATGACTTTCAAAATCACCGGATGTATGCCAGAATAGGCTAGAATATTACATCCGCGCGGCGCGAAGTCGCGCACTTGAATATGAATTTCAAAATCACCAGGGGTCCCGCCACTCGTGTGTTGCGACCTCGGCGCACCGCCTCCACCGCTCCTTCCTCCCCCCCTTCTCCTCATCCCCCTCAACGTCACTCACACACCCTACCGACCAATGTCCTAGACTGCTCTGCCCAGGTTTGTTCTCGGTCTGTGTAGTTCAAGGTTACTTACTAACATGTGTGAAAGATGACTGTCAGGTACCGTATCAAGAAATCTCTTTGCAACCAGCCGAGTATGTAGTAAACATGAGCTCGATCAACCTTGGCTTACGGCCGCAGTGAGTAGCCATCTCATGACGGCCTGCTTTCTTTTGGCTTGCACTCTTGACGAGTATTCTGACGAAAGTAATTGACTTACTCGATCTCATTCTCTTCGAGTGCAACTAGACGGTCCAGCCACTCTAGGATCCGGACTATCCATGTAGGTTTCGGTCTTTTCTTATCTATCTACGCTTTACTTGGTCATGAAACTGAGCATTTGGCAAGAGTAGCAGGCGACAATGAGCAATTGCACAGAAGGGACAAAAAGGAGTGGAAATGTCAAATTTCCTTTAATTCCTGCTCTTGACCCCATCGTCTCCAGCAACATTTAGGCTACTAGAGGTACACTTTTATTCTATCGGCGCCGCGCCCTCCTTGTGGCAGTCGCGACCTGCTCAGAAAGTCTCCGAACACCTTCCTGGCTAGGCAATCTTAAGTGAACTGTCCAGTGTTATGTGAACCTGGAACCGGGGGTCCCCTCAAAATTTGCTCGAGTTTTATGTGAAACGGGAACATACATATGAGCGTATAATCGAGTCCCATTTGGCATCAACTCAGCGATGGCCTTTCAACGAGATCCGCCATCAAAAAAGAATCTTTAATTACAAGGAATCAAACCACTATTCTACCTCCATCTGGTATCCTAGGGCATTCCCTCCGGCAGCAGTACCTGTGCTTACATGAGTTGCCCATTCGACGGTCTTTTGATTTCAATATAAGAATGACAAGAAATGCAACCAGTTTTTAGCGTACGACCCTTCTTTCTTGCTTCTTCCCCTGATATTTTATTACCTCTTCTTCCCGTCTTCCTCTTATTTAAAGGATCTTACCTTCTCCACTCTCATTACTTGTTTCTATGGCTGCCCTTACGTCTCTCCTCTCCGTGGAGTCGGTGAAGATCGACCAAGCCCGCTCATCAATCCCCGATCTAGAGTTTGCGACAACGGACGGGATACATTACACACGTAGGCTGCATGGCAAAGAAAGGTTGTCCGGGGTTACTACGTGAGTATATAGCGTGCTATGTTTCTGCCCTTCACTGACTGTTTTATCTGTAGAGACTATGGAGAGGGACTCGGTCAACAAATGGGTCTCGCAGACGTACGACTCAAGCAAGTTCTATCGAGGGAAGAATTGGCGGCCCACATCAAAGCAGCCTGGATCCATCTACGGTTCTCAGCCCCTTGGATTGCTTACCGTTGCAAATCCCTCAACAGCTCCGAGCCCAATTCCTTCTACTTCGAATACAAGAAATCCTCCAAGCCTGATGAAGCTGAGGCATGGGCTGACGAGACCATCGTCTGGAGGACCGAATCTTTATCTTTCCGCGAGTGGGAGCCGATGATCAAGCAAAACCATTGGAAGACTGGATCGGGTCATTTTGGCGTTGAGATGCATATCGCAAAGGGGCAAGAGCCTAATCAATGGTTTTTCATGTGAGTCTTTGCGTCGTATTTGTGATCCTTTGTCTTAGCGAATGATTTGTAGGCCCTCATGTCCCCATTCTACCACAGACGGCAAAGGGCTCTTCTCCATCACTGACCGTTTCCTGCGCAATTTTCAAGAAGAGCTTCAAGGTGGTGTTCTTTTATACCGAAATCTTCCTTGGGGAGAGGAGATCAGTCGCCTCGTTCCCAACGCTGCCCTCATAGTTCCCAATGTAGGCGCCAATGATATGCTTGCAGCACCGCAAAAACCCGCCGAGCCTGTGAGTGACCGGATACCACACTCAGAGTTAGGATTTTCATCTTACCATTCCATTGAAGGTACAATTCCAACGCTTCCTTCGCAAAGAGCGTGAAGTGGCGGGCCCAGACGAAATTTCTCATTCCATTCGTCTTTCTCCCGAGCAAACCAAGGCTGTGATGGTGAACTGCAAAAAGTACCGGGCTAGCTTGACGGCAGTGGTCAATTCAATCTTGGTCCTTGCTGAAATCGAGACGAGTCTTCAGCTTGCTGCTGATGCATCTCCAGACGAGTACGCGAGGATTATCGAATCCTTCAGGACCTCGGACGTTTTTACCCTTGGCGTCAATATTGCAGACATGGTATGTGCAGAGGACGTTCAATCATTCTTGACTTGGCTGAACGAGTCCTATTTAGCGCTCACATGTGTACCCCAAGCACGCGAAGGCTTTGGGAGGCGTCACAACCGGTGGCTCCGTCAACATCTCCTTCCCTACACACCATACCATGAACCACGTTCGGAGGTGTGTTCAAGTTGGTCCTGACGGTAAAATGACAAGAAACCTTTCTGGTCATGGATTTTGGGATGGTCTCGTTCCAGAGACTCAGAATGGTCTCAAAGTTGGGGGTCGCGTAAGTACTATGATCTTTCCTTTTATTTTTTCATGCCAAACTAAAACCGTACATCCACAGCAACCTCCTCACGCATATCATGTCGCAGCCCAGATGGCCGAAGCAGTTTGTCCTCAGATCAAGCGAAATCCTGTGTCGAACCAGTGTGTCATGGCATCGTCTCTCGGTAGCGTCGAGCGCCTGGGTATCTTCACACCTTTCAGCCCTCTGTATGTGTCTGAATACCCAAACTCGCTTTTCCAAATCCATGATTGGATTTTTGGAATTAGTTCGACAAACTGCCCTGCAATGGTCGCTCATACATGGGAGTACAACGGGAGACTCATGATACATCTTCAGGGATCGAGTAGATGGCAGACGGAGAAGTCGTTCAAAGCCTATGCAGAGGCAGTGCGAGCTAGAGCGGAGCAGATATCGATATCGTCTGCTAGGGCTACTCTATGAGCTCATTATTTATTTAAGGGATGTACTTTGAGTTATTTATCTGATTATTTATCGGGTTAACGTTTTAACAGTAGAGCTTGTTAGTTTACTAGTACTTACATACTTATTACTTACTGACAACAATTGCTTGACAATTGCATGAGCACGATCTTCAATTCACCTGGTCCCTGCGCATCATTATCAATTATCCTTAAGTTGTGAACTTGTGATTGAAGCAAGGCACTTTTCCACATTGTCTTTAGCTTAGGCTTGGTTTGGGCGGGCTTAGGCCTGCACATCACTAGTCAAGCATTATCCCATGGACAGGACGCATAAGCTTATATTAGAAGACGTTACCCATTGGCTACATCGATACTCCTGCACGTCAAACGCAGATCCAGAAAGTGGGCGCTTCACACACCTCCAGGGAGTAGGCGGTACACGTCAAACGCACAATCCAGATCCGGAAATGGGCGCTATCAGGACCTGAGTCCGCCAAGTGATTATAAGTGTGGTGGCACTAACTAAGGGACACGATAACCGGAGGAAATGCGGACCCTCTCGCGGCAATCTTAGGTTCCCTGGTCGTCTCCCTGGTACCATCCCTATGGACGCACTGAAGACTGTTTCAGAAGACATTGATTATAGTCAAATATAGCCCATTTTCGGGACTTCGCTATCCCGAAACGGCGTTGTAACTTATACAGGAACCAGCTCTCTTCCGAGAGGCATGAGGAAAGCAAAATTCAAGTGATAGTGGTATGTATTGCATACATGCTTTCAACATGCGTTTACGATACGACATGGCCCATGGGGAACGACGCCGAGTCCGAATTAGAGCCACGGAAGAGAGGTCGCTTCCAACTATGTATGTTACTATGTATAACGCCCACAGCAACCTCCATGGAGCCTCAAGTAATCCACCGCCTAGCACCCCGTAACACCGTTGAGAAATATAGTGAAGGCAGGGTAGCGGAGCATGGACACGAAGTCAAACGATACTATGTTACCGAAAGAGAATAAACGATATGACATGGGAAACGACGCCGAGTTCGAAGTGGAGACACGGAAGAGACGTCGCTTGCAGCTATCACGCTCACAACGACCTCCATGAATTCAACGCCGCTTAGCACTTCGTAACATCCACAAAAGTCCAAAAAACAAGCATTTGCGCATAGTGAGGAGACAGTAGCGTAGCAGAAATCAAACGATGACCAAAGGAGGCATCGGAATGGCATACATATTACTGCAGACCTCCATATGACGCAAGCCTTCCACATCCAAATCTCTGGTTTGATCCGTCATAGACTACGTCTTCGTTTTTTCGTCTTGTCTCTTGGGATTTTGGAAAGCAGCCATGGAAATGGCAGCAAATGGCCCCGACGACGACGACGACGACGGCAATAGCAACAGCGACCAGGACGCAATCACGCAATGCTATTCCCAATGGTTGGCCCAGCATATGACACAGTTTGTTTAGCATCAGCAGTCGTCGATGATAGACCCATTCCACGAAAAAAGAATCCCCGGAGAGGGCATAAGAGCGAACAGCGTCTCAGCTCCACGACCTGTCGGACCAGGTCAGACCTCCAGACTGCAAACCAGCGAAGTGACGGACTTGTACAAGTACAACCACCGCTGCGGCCGACAACCCTCCTAACGATCCCCATTCTGACTGCGTCTTGATCATAATACAGCTGCCGTTAGATAGAGACGGGAAAATCATCAATTATGTCGAGAGAGGATGAATTAAAGCCTCCAGGGACCAGGGGCGCACTGCCAAGGCTATCTCTGGTAACCTTGGTAGCGATGGAGGGAGGAGGCATAGAGGCAGTTAGTCCCAAGCAATTCTTGATGGAAGGTCGAGATTCGACAGTGCACTCTGCGAGGAGTCTGCAAGGCTTGTCTTCGGATAGGACTCGGAATGGCGAGTAGAAGGTTCGTTTTAGTAGGCCTTCGCTGATGAGATTGGCGAGGAATGTGCATGGACCACAGAAGGACAGTGGTCGAGCGACACAGGAAGAGATAACACTTCTGCGATTCTGCACATGGTGCTCTGCAGCTCAAGCCAGGCAAGTAGCGCCAGGGTGGTGTCGAGGATCCGGAGAGCGCGTGAAGCCTGCAGCAACCTGACTTTAAATTTGTTGGGATTAACGACGAATGTACGTACGGCGACTTGATTTAAATTTATCATTTGGCTTCCCTTTGGAGTCAGGACATCCTAAAGCAACAGCAACTGATGCTTGTTTGTAACGGTCTTCCTTCAAGATTTCGAGATATGCTTGACGATGTCGATAACATGATGTCAGATGATGGTGGTTGGAGAAAATGTTGACTGTTGTTTACGGCATGACTCTCAAAACTTGCTCAAAACTCACTGAGCTCACTGCGGCAAACGTTTTTGGCGTTCCATTAAATCCTGGATACAAGTATACACTACACGGACGTTTATAAGATTCATGAGATGGGGATATATGCAGTCATCATCATTAAGACGAACACGGACACAGAATCCTAGCATGCAACGAAATCGAGACCCACAAAACATATGGATAGATGCATAGTGGTAGTCACTGTCAGAAGAAGCAAGTCAGGTCACCATTTCGCAAAATGAGATCTGCAACTCTGTCTCTCTCTCTCTGTCTGTCTGTCACGGTCTCCTTCCTCTCCGCACCTCACTTCATCTCACTCCCTAGCAAGATGCACATCAAAGGCGACCTCCTCGCTCGGTCTCAAAACAATCCCCGCAAACCTCGTATGCCCGTCCAACAAATCCACCCTCATATATCTTCTCTCATAATCATGATCATAATCATCATCATCATCATCGACATCATCCCTCATCCTGCTCGTGTGTGCGTGTCTCTCTCTGCTCCTACCGGTGCTCCTGCCCCTACTCTGACTTCTCCTGTCCTCTCTGTCGCTCCGACTCTCCCTAGTCATCCTCTTATAGTACCCATCCATCAATATCCTCCGCCCCCTCCGAGTCATCCTCTCAACCTCATCTTCGTCCAACTCTGAATGAAGAAACTTGTAGATACTGCTCAACACATCGCCAACAGTTATCGCTTCACCATCCTTCCTCACAACCTGAACTTGGCTATATGTCTGGCTGTTCAGAGCCTTGGCCAGTACCGGAATTTGTAGAGTCAGACGCAAATGAGCAGGAGCGGTAGCCAACTTCTTCATGATTTGGCTCGAGTAATATGGGTATGGCAAATCTTCAATGGGGCCCATAGAGGGATCACGGGAGAAGAGGGTAGCATTACGAGGATGCTCGGTGACATTCCAATATATCGAGGTAGGAATGGCCTTATTGTCGTTGGGGTAAAGGAGAACCTTATGTATATGTGGTGGGTCACGATGAGTTGGAATATCGTGATGAGGGACATGGATTCTTTCGCGAGGTAAGGCTGGAAACGAGGTCTGTTGTCTCAGAGGAAGAGGGACAGTTTTGACGTTGGGTAAGACTGGATACGACGTCTGCGTCCTGGGACCGTGATGCCGGGAAGTAGCTGGCGAGGGTGCCTTGGCCCGTACAAACGCATTAGGATGCATCGTCTTATCCGAAGGCGTGATACCCGGAATTGGCGTGTCCATCCCAATAGTCGAAACAGAAGGCGTAATCATCCGAACCTTGTTCCTCCCTTCATCAATAACAACAGCCCTTCCTCTCTCCCTATATATCACATCCGCATTCTCATAAATAATCTTCTTCTTCCCCTGGCCTGGCCCACGATAGATCCACTCTTCGCGTAAGGGAGGACCGGTGGTGACGATCGGTGGACCATACTGACCCGGCTGATAATCTGCCAGACATGCAAAGGATCGTCGGGTCCGGGCTATAGGTAAGATAGGTAGTGTGCAAATTAGCTTGTTTATCCTATGAGTATGATGCCGAAATGACAACCTACCTGTATGGGTATGAGGTTGAGGTTGAGCATGCGTATGAGCATGAGCGACGGCGGCAGCAGCAGCAGCAAGGCTCTGCGTATGCGTAGCAGGTCCCCGTCTGGTGGCCACTGCACCACTGGCAGTGACATGACTTTGACGAAGCTGCGCCACTTGCGGGGTAGATGTTGTCGCATTGACGTGTCTGGATGGAGATCCGGTGACTATCACCGGATGAGGGGCTTGGATATACACCTTGGGCTTTGGCGGCTGGGCGGTTGCTTTAGCCTTGGGCTTAGAGTGCAAGTGAGACGAGTGACGGTGACTCCGACTTGGAGTTTTAGGATCCCCTTCACGCATCTTCTTGAGGAGCTTCATCGTCAAATACTAGTGGATGGCACGACCACATACAACTCGCGTTTCCCATATATATATGCACCCCACATGGACCAACAAGAAGCTTCCGTCTATTTATGAATGAACGCAGCTTTGGTATATGCGACCCAAGACCGTGTTTAGCTCCCATCTCAGGGAAGTGATTGCCGTTGCAGGTGACGCAAAATAAGCTGAAGTTTATGCGCACGAGGGAAAGACTGTTTTTGGGATGAGACGAAAGTGGGAAAAAGGTGGCAAGAGAGTACTATGACACGGTAAATGAAGAGGTGTAGCAGCTGTATAGCTAAAGAGATGATGCTGATGGGCGCACATAGAGATGATGACAGAAAGAACACAAGATATGTGTGCGCCCACAGAAGCTATTACGCCTGGAACAAATCCCCAATAGAACTGCCGCGCTGTGATCACCAAGCTAGCAGCTCTCTATTGGGTGCCACTATGATACTTGTCAAAACGTAAAGCTCGGAAAATCGTTGCAAGATATTTCAAGGCGCTCCCCAAAACCACGGCCCTTCCACTAAATCAACATTCTGCGCTGGATCCACGACGTCCCTCAACGAAGAAGTCCGAAGTATCCCGTCAAGCCATAAGGTTCCAGGAACGCGATTCTAGAAGACGACCACAAGGCTAAAGGACATTGAAGCCCATCCAAAGCCCATCTACAACAGACCCTCAAACGAGGTTATTGGGAGCTCGATAACCGGACAGGAAACAGAGAAAACAGCAATCGGTCAAAAGATTGGAAGACGGCGAAAGACGGCCGTTCTGTGGACCCACAACAGCCAAACGATGACGAAGGCCGACAGAACCGGCCCTAAGGAAGGCAATTCCAAACATGTCGCAGTGGCCTCGAAAAACCAACTTCAAAGATAGAACGTATACATGACACCAATAACCAATAGGAACATATCGGTGAGGAAAAACGCTGTTGAAGTGAATGCCATTCCGCAAGCATCAGCAAGGAAAGAGTTAAAAGAAAAAGACCACATACAACGAGCGACATCCTCCGTCAAATGCACATTTTACCAAACGCGTAAAAGCTGCAATCTCCATGAATCGCAATGCTCCGATACAGATTTTGATGGATGAATGCAGTGCGACTGACTGTTCCAGAAAACAGGGAAAAGATTTCCTCAATCCAAAAGAGGTTGACCAAATGTAGCAAGCTACCGATCCGCCGGCGTTCTATATTTCAGTACACGCTTTTCATGTAGATTTGTCAGATTTGTAGTGTCTATTCGTTAAAGAATCTCCCATCAGTAAAACCCAGAATCCGGATGGCCATCAGACACACCTTGAACACCTTTCCAAATTGTCATCGCTATCCAGACGGGTTTTTCGGTAGGAAGAAGCAACGGTTTTGCAATGCCATATTCAGACAGTCAGGCCATAAGCAATGTCGTCAAGCGACTGAGAACTCGTTTTACGCAGAGAGAGAAGTGTTTGGGTTCTGCCTGGCCAGAGCCGTATGGTGGTTTGGGCAGAAGGAGTGTAAGAATCATCCAGGCGGACGACAATGACACTGGCAAACTCCTAGACGACTAAACCTGGATTACGAAGCTAAAGCGGTCAGAGTAGTAAAGGTTGGATTACAGCCTACGCAACCACTAGGAGTAAGGTAATTTGAAGGCATAATTATTTTTCTCTTTGTGTAAGTATAACGATGCTTTACGCAGCAAAAAATAAAAATATTCGAGCAACAGTCCCAGTCAGATTATCACCTGGCGACGCATAGAGCAGAGCATATCGACCCAGGGAATGTCTTGTCTGGGGATTCTCCAAACTTCCAATGACCAATGCGAAATCAATCCAAAATCCAAGAAGGTTTGAAGTGAAGGGAAGGAGTTAGTCGTGGAATCGTCGTGCCATTTTGACTTGGAAGTTGGCTGTCTTCCGGGTCCCCGGATGACGGCTCGAATTTTGCAGTGTCTCTATAACGATGTTGGATTGAAAATGCGAGTAAGACGGCTATCCTGGGATCCTGTTGATATCGGTGCAGAGACGAGAAAAAAAAATGACTTGTCGTCAATTTCGGAGGAAGAGGAAGAGGAAGCTGCAACCGTATGTAGAGAGGATTTCGGGAGCAATGACGCATGTCAACCAACTTCAGGGCTCTTCAGTGCATAGATAAATTGCTTAGGAGGATTGGGACATTGAAGGAGTGGAGCTTGAGCGCCGAGATTTTTGTGAGCAATTTGATATCCAACATTGCGTCGCGGGTGCACTGGCAGCAGCGGCTGTCAGCGACTAGTGTAAGATGTCGGTATTAGTAAGGTGTCCAGGCAAACTGAAGGAGAGGCAGCTGTCTGGGGTAAAAATGGATTCGCTGAGCATCGTCAAAGCTTTGAGTGACAAGATAAACCCCTTACCTAGTAGCCAAGGACAAAGAGCCTCCGATCCTGATGCCATATGTAGTCCAACCAGCGGGAACGCGGACTTCAAAACACCGAGACTTTCGTCGGAAGACGTGCCTTGAGAGTCTCGTCCCTATTGGCGGAAGAAGTGAGCAAGGTTTCTTGTCTTGAAAGTCTATCAAGTGAAAAGGCTCAGTGTACCTCTGTCACCATGGAGCAATACGCACGGACAACCATCGCTTTCGGTCCGAGCAAATCAGAAATGCAAAAGCTAAAAACTCTTCGTTGATTGGCTGTCGCTCCTCCTGTATGCGATAGACGTCGAGCCGCGTCATTCAAGGAGACCTTCACAACGAGATAGGCTATGGTGCCATTGGACTGCTTCTGGGTAAAAGTTTTCCACACCCAAGTATATATGCGTTGACTTACTAGTGTTGACAGTGGTAGAGTGGAGGTAAGATGGGACCGACTCCGACTCGGAGGGTGTTTTTCGTGTTGCATGGAAACGGATTATGTAATCGACTCAGTAGTCCCTAACCACGTCTGAGTCGAGTTATGGACGATAGGCTCGATATATCATCATAAACAACCAAGCACCTGAGATGCAGGGAAGTCCTTTTTCCTTATATATTCCAAAGTATCTCAGTTACACAGCTTACATTGCGAATGTGGACCGAAATGGATGCTTCCTCTCAACGCTACCGTTTACAGCTTTGCTGCTTCTATGGGCCCACTAATCAACCAATATACACGCATAGCCAGAATCATTCCTCGTTGTAAGGTTTGGATAAACGTGTTGCTTCGAGAGATTATGAGGAGAATGTTATGCATCTTCTTGAGTCTAGTCTTCAAGGCGTCTGATGGTCATTTTCAAACGCAATATAGAAAGTTTCATTCCATGGTAAAACCAAAAGACCCAAAAAAAGCCCATCAAACATTCTCGTTCCATAGTACCAAATTAAGTATTCAACGACCTCTCTTCAGGAGAATGCTGACATGACGTGAGGCTTTCTGGCCTAAACAGGCAATGACTGTTTCTACAAAACGATGAAGAGTCGACGCCTACACTCCAAGAACGCGGAAGAAGCTTTCTCTGTGAGTACAATCTATCAGAGAGGCTGCAGCAATCATTGAACAAAATCAGAACGAAAATTCAGAACAAATGGCTCGTAGACCATTCCTGGTACTGATATTTGGAGCTGCTGGCTTCGACGTTCTGAAATGAGTATAAAGGTGTGCTTCACAATGGAAATCTGCCGTCAACGTCCCGCTCAGCCAATCGGATGACATCAGCCTGAGTTTGATTTTTGGACCTGAGGATCTGGTTGGTAGTGTTTATGTCCATCAATAAGTACAGACTCACTCCGACTGCAAGAAACGACAACTCACAAGTAAGTACAGCCCTGATTCCTGGTGGATATGCTCGGAATCGGCTCGGGAGGATGTCGACGGACATTAGACAAGCAGTAGATTATCGGACGGCGATTCTGAAAACGACCCACAGTGTCAAAGTTTGATACACATAGGAGTTTGCTCGCTGCGTCTCTGGAACTCATGAGACGTGAGGAGCTATTATGGCGAGTCATCATGAGCCATACTTGACCTATTTGAGCCTTAGCATGTCAACATCGAATCAAGAAATGGGCCAGAACGTACCATTTGCGGACAGTACTTGGCACCATGACACTATCAGGACAAGGCGGAGCGTCGTTGGGGACGGGCATTGCAAGCAGCTGTGCAAAAGTACTAGACTAGCCAAGTTTTGAGCATAATTCAAAAGTTGTCTTTAGCAGCACAAATTGGAGTAACCACCGGCGTACAATCTGATCGAGGGGGGATTCTTCGAGAGATCCTTGGACCATTAGTGTCAGACAGCTTGTACAAAAGCTTATGTTCCAAACGTAGCACTCTTACACATCAGGCAATCTTGTATAATTCCGTCCCAATCCCGTCCAAAACGGTGGTCTTGACCCTAGCTTTGAGCTTTGAAGTGACAATCTTGACAGGGAAGAGGACGATGAATCGAGCCGTAGCGACTGGGACGCAAATATGTAGCTGGTCACCATCGTCGTCGCTGCGAGAAGAGATAAAACAAGCAACACGTGGCCGTGACGCCGGGGCCGGGGCCGGGCCGTTTAGTATTGCCGCCACAACGCCATTTGTGCCGGATACATCTCAGCCACTTACGCCAACACTCTACGTATTTCTCTGTCTAGTGCCTGGACCTTCTAGTGTTTAATTCTCTGCTTAGCACCATGACATAGAAAACCCACTTATCTTACTCGATGAAAATCCAATGATCGCGGTCCATGCCACAGTGGGCTCGCCGCAGGATTGCCGCTTTCGCACTAAGTCTGCACGTAGACATCCTCCTTAACACTATCAAAATAGTCTTGCGGTATATCAGGCGCTGCCTGTTCAATCTATGAAGCGATGACTCAATCCGAACAGGACGTTATACAGATATCAATCGCGTTAACGAGCCTTATTGTCAATGATTCATGGGTACCATCGTGGATTCTCAGCGGACCAGGACTAGTTGCTCCATGTATCAAAAATCTGTTACGCGGTATTGGCGACGGATGATACATCATTAGCTTTCTGTCGCAAATCAAAAGTAGAAGTTCTGAATCCAGAGCCGATACTCCTAACTTTTCAAAACTGATAAGGCCCTTTAACGCACTTCAGTACATGTTCCGCAGTGGCAAATATCTGCTGTCAATTTGAGTTCAGCAGTTGGTTTCGTCCTTCAATCTTGGCTGTTGGAATCCCAGTAGGCTTGATTAAGGAGATGAAACCCAAAGTGGTGGACTCGAAAAGCCAAAGTGGGAGAAAGACATGTATCGGGTAGTGGAGTGCTCTTCATGCCATTTCATATAAAAGGGCCCGTCGCTCCTTGTTTCAATACCTCCATTGAAGATTTCCCTACTTCAAGATGCGCGTTATTCAGATCATACTTCCCATCCTCGTTACACTGTTCAAGGTCAATGCCTATCCAGTGGTCAGTACTCTATTAATTTATGCTGCAAGGCCATACTTACTTATTCATGCCAAAGCAAATAGAATCTCGCGCGTCTCGCGATGTCAGCTTTGTGCAGCGCAGCAGCTCTTCAGTGAGCCAGGTTCTCCCCTCTTTAGGCCGAATCACTCATAAAATATGTCCTTACAGAGTGTCATGGATCCATCCGAGTCTCGTTCTCATAATTCGGATCATGAACTGGGACCACCTGCATGGCACCGAGAACCAGAGGCGTTCGAGTCTCGTTCTCATAATTCGGATAAAGCACTGGGACCACCGGCATGGCTTCGAGAGACGGAGGAATTCGAATCTCGTTCTGTTGGTTCCGATAATGAGCCCGGACCGCCAGCAAGGGGTCGAGAGACGGAGAACCTCGAGTCTCGTTCTCATGACTCGAATAATGAACCGGGACCACCTGCATGGCATCCTGAGCCCACTTCCACTTCTTCTTCTAACAATTTAGTCAACAAACCAGGACCACCTGCATGGGATCAAGAGCCTGCTTCCTCTTCTCCTTCCAATGATTCGGTCAATTTGAAAGCGGGATCACCTGCATGGCGTCACGAGCCTGGTCCCCCAGCTTGGAAGCGCCGCAGTGAAGATGATGAAGCCGGTCCCCCAGTTTGGAGGAGAAATGAATCCGAGGTGGCGCATATGAACGCCAAGCATCCTGAGGTTTCGCCCGTTTGATGATCTATGATCACAGCTTAGTAACTGTGAGCATTTTCATGCTCTCCTATTTCAGGTCGCAACATACTGACCTAAAAATCAGCCGTTCCTTATCAGCTTTTGGTTATGGTATCTTCTGTGTTGATCTCCGATAATACACATTTGCTCTGGCAATAGTACTGTAAGAGATCAAGGACATGCGACAGCCTTACGAAAAATCGCCAATATAAATCGTAAGGACCTCCTAAGTAAGATAAAGCTCGAAAACTTTAAGGGCTTGCGAGATGCTACTAAGTGCACCTATCAATCATGACGCACTAGAGTAGCCAAGGGCTACTACATACCTGAGTAGGATGCCGGCCGGAACGAACTAGAATAGAACCTAGACAAACACGTATATCCGGAATCTCCGCCTGAATACTGGAGTAGGATGCCAATAATCCCTACTCCAGCGCTCAATCTACTTCGTAGAAATTCCCCTCCAATCACGCAGTCCTCAGAATCCAAATATCTCCTCCGTAATCGCATCTTTGTAAACCTATCATCTTGGTCTGACCCCTGAGGATATCATATCTTTTCCCACCTGGCCTTCTACATTCGAGTGGCACATACCCTCCGTCTCCATTCTGAAGTGGAGTCTGGAACCGAGCCAGAAGAGTGAGTATCACATCTTCGACCGTCACATACGTGAATTTGCTGTGCGACACTGTAATCGGCCAAGGCACAAGTGCGTGGACAATGCTCATCGACGGCAACCCAGGAATTGTAGCTGGAGAGTCCAACGCTCCAAGCTCAATAGCATTCTGAGATCTCATACGTACGACATCTTCCGGTGGGACCGTCAAATTTACGTGCATTGGAAGATGAGTCTCTCCACTGAGCTTCAGCCAAGGATGTAGGTCAACCGGTCCTTGAACTTGAAATGGAAGCGGTTTCTTTCTCCGGAGAACAATGGGATGGATGTATCGGAGAGCTGAAGCTGATCGAGCAATGATGACCGACTGTGGACGAGTTTCCAGAGGCCCGCTGTGAGTAGTGACGGGCGTCCGGTGGTTATCGCGTGCGGGGGTCCAATGCCAATAGCTCGTCCAAAAGGGTCGATATGGATTGCAATACAATGGGTACTCTGGTTCTGGAGGCTCGTCTGGATATGCTGGCTGATAAAATGACATGCTTGAAGGAGGAGATGACATGTCCAGAATTCTGCCAGTGGATCTATTACTCTCTGTGGCGCAATGAAGATACGAAGCTATAGTACTGACTGAGGCGACGATGATGTTTTCAAACCGCTCCTAATTAGCATCTGTAAGTGAAGTCAACCATAGAACAGCTTACGCACCCAAATGAGACCAATGACCACCGTAGTTTTGTGGCGCAAGTAAGATGATGGTCGTTCTGAAGTTGAGTTGTCCAACTAGTAGATCCTACTAGAGCCCAGGAGTAAGAGGCGACAAGGGCAGAGTTGAGTCTAGGACAAATACCACTAATAGATGGTAAGGACGAGGACCTTGGTGAGCTTAGAGCGAAAGGAAGTGTAAACGCGGCAGATGTCTATCGACATCAGGGGTCATTCACCCTAACCTTAGTAAGGATCGATCCTTCAAAACATTATTTCTGATGGGGACGGATCAGTTACAATTATCTAGCTGCATCAGAATTGAGAGTGGCCCTACAGATGCCCTACAGAAGATTCCAAACATCTCCATTCGAAGCGAAGGTAGTACTACCGTACGTGTGACATGAGATACAGTAGGTCATTAAGACGTGTCCATGATACAAACAAGAATTAGAACAGAAATACCAGCCTACAAAACTGTTCTAGAGTGTCAGTGCATGAGTCCTTGCGTAAAATAAATCTTAAACATTAAAGAAGAAAGGTCGTAATAACTGCCATCAGCCCAGTCAGGAGTACTGAGCCTCTGAATACCACAGCCTCCGGAACAGCACCATTTTTGTCCGAGTTACCCGAGTTCACAGGAGGAGAGCTCGATGAAGATGAGCTTTGCGCAGGAGCCTCTGAGGTCGTTGTCGAGCTTATGGAGACATTTGTTGTAGTCCCAGTCAGAACAGTGTTTCCAGCAATATCTGTCATACGATGCTTCAGAAAGAGCCCTTGAGATGCACGAGATTCTGAAACTTACATTGCTCGAAGCTTGGTAAAGTGTAGTTTGTCTCCAGGTATGGCTGCGTAATATTCAGCCCTACGCCCACAGGTACGATATTCTAATGACGTCATCAGTTTTCCCCTCCGGGCTATACGGGACCGGATAAATCGGTCGTTTGAAACATACCTTGAAGGCCGCCTTCAGCTGAGGATAATGCTTGACGGCTTCTGACATGGTAAAGTTATTCAGTTCGTGAGTGAGGACTATGGCACCAGTCTGGGAGAAGCAGTCAGCCTTCGTACCCAAAATAGTATTATAGGTATGAGCTCACATTATTAAAATCTCCCTTCTGCGCCTTACTGATGAACTGCTGATACAAGTTTTCAACATCTGCTTCTGTTACGGATGAACCGTCGCCAACGTCGGCATCGTCGGTGTCGTAGCCCCACATGAAGGTCTGGAGACCCAAAGCTTTGGATATGGCACGGATTCGGTCGTCAATATCGCCGTAGGGTGGCTTTAGAGGGTGGAATAGATCAGCCAAGGTAAAAATAGGACTCAAGTGCGGGATTCTACTTACTCGCCAACAAGTGGGTGTTACGCCAACCGCGAGTTTCACAGCCTGTATCTGAATAGAGCGGAACCGAAAGGTCAGTTCTCATCAAGCACTAATGGTAATGAAATAAATAAAGACTCGTACAGCTGGAGAAACAACATCACTGTCAGCGGCTTGTAGAACTGATGATGAGACGATACATACAATAGTAAATTTCTGCGAAGGCATCCTCACTTGCGAGTGTTGTCACTGTGATAAAAAATGATCAATGCGTTGATAGGGGACTTGCTGTTAACGAGAGATAGTAACTCACTATGAGGATGAGACCATGTGTCTAAAGATAATCAGTAAGTAAGGAAAGGCGACGCTTGGAGTGAGGCATCTATATAGCTATATACTCACGAACACAGATTTCATGACCTAAGTATCGTGAAAAAACAATTAGCTTACTATTGACGCAAGATACGTATTAAACATACCATCAGCCAGGCCTCTCTGAGCTTCAAGAGGATAGTTCTGGACGTTGCTGCCAATGTAGAAGAAAGCTGTTGAGGAAAGGTGGCAATCACGTTCGTAAGCTGTTAACGCCTTGAAGTAACGAAATGATGGAAAGACGTACTAGCTTTCTGATTATTGCTGGCCAGGAAATCGTAGAAAACATTATGGTCACAAGCTGGACCGTCATCAAAACCGTAGCCGAGCGTCGATGGCTGTTGAACGATACAGGCGCTGTCCGTTAGAAGGAAATAAAACGAGAATATAATTGCATCTACTCACCTCAGGAGGCGCAGTTATATCTGGCTGTAGACCTCCTAGCTTCGGCTCGGTACATTGACTATATGTCCACCAGCAATCAGGATCACTTGCAGAGTATCCCGATGTGGAAGTGCTCTACAGTTGCATTAGCACACGGAAGAGTATGAGTCAGTATCGGTTCGCATAAATACTCAGTGACTCACCTTGACCGCTATGTTTGGGATAGAGTTTGAGATAGAATTCCAAAGATCCAAGGCGACGCCGTCATTTTGGAGGATTTTCGCTGTCTGCCAATTCCCGGGGAACTTTGATAATTGACTGGTGACGGGAGGATAGTCATACGATGTACACTCGGTTTTGCCATCTGTGTATTCGCACATGATAAGCAGAGGATTAGCATACAAATGATGGTGGAATGGATGGTATTTACTTACCTGTGATACTCGCTTCGCTAGCTTCATCTGTCCTGTCGATAGCTGCGGTCCATCCACCTCGAGGAAGCAGCGTTGCAATGAGAAAGAGACTGAGAGACCTCATTATGATAATGGGAAGTGAGTGAGGAGACGGAGAACAAGAGGGAATGAGTCTCAGTTAGCACTTAGAGACGATAAGTAGCGAAAGAGGAGCAGGAAGCTGCCTTGCTCAGGCTAGAGCGCTTATTGGCAGATAGGGAGGGAGATCTCTTGCAGAGGGACTGAAGATTTGACATTAAAGCATAGGGCAATATATACCGTGAAGAGAGATATACAGACAGTTCTGAAACGGTCTATATTGGCTCGGCATTCCATACGCATATGTCGGTATGTTACTAACCAACGGCACGAAAATTTCAGTTTATCTTCAATATCTATAGATAGATTTATTATGAGGACATTGCGGAGATTTATACACTCATTGACGTACCTGTTTCGTTAAGGCAGCCTCGGGTGACCCAGAAGCTCACAGTTCCCTGAACCTCCTTCACCGCAAGTCCATCTTCTTACACGCCGATCACATAGGCTGGACCAGCCTTGGAAGACGAAAACAGCTGTGCTACTAGTATGAGAATCCGGGTTAGCGGAACCGCATCTACCAGAAACTGCAGGTATAGACACCGGGCTTTCCGCGACCGCTGGAGATATGAGAGTGGATGTTGAGCGCAAATAATCAACGGGAAAACACCGGCAAACTCGGCTGACGGCAGGCAATTGTGGCTGAAGCACTGCATGGAGACTTTGCAGCAGTCGCACCCCTCGCACTATCCCCAAGATCTCGCTAAGGACGTTGAGGGATACGTGAGCTTCAACATAATAAAGGATATCCAGCAGCGAATTTACTTTTATTTTGCTCCAATTGTGATTCACCACGCATGAGATTTTCCATGGAACACACTGTGTATTGGCGCGGAGTGCTGACTCCGATAGTCCACTACGCTCGGATTACCTCCACATTCCCGCTGATGGTCTTATGCGGGTATCTAAACTTAGAGACGGGAATGTTGGCATTTCTCGTCAGGCAATTTGTAACCAGATGTAGTATGATTGATGGGGATGTCAAAGACTACTATAAATACTTTATCGCGACTCGGAGGTGCGCTTTGGGCGTGTTGCTCTTCCATAATTGGCTGAACTCGCCATGTACTCATTCACAAATTCCTCAGCCGTGAGAATTTTTCCGTCTAAGTTCTACAGTTCAAGTTACCAACACCACCCCTTTCTTCAGAGAGATATTGATTCGTCTTGTGAATAAGGTACTCTTATTGAGTAGCAGCTGATCTGAGGTGGCTAAGTAGGGTCTCGAGTCAATAAACTTTGAAAGGTGTACAACAGGAAGCCAATAGAAGCCATTGACTCGAGTGAGTCTCATTTGACATTGACATACAAATTGATAAGGATATTTCTGAAGATGTTCTGGCTATGATCCAAGTAAGTTCACGTATGATATATCCAGAGCTTTGGAAGTCTGTCTTTGGGTGATAGATCCCATTGTCAGCAGCCCTGTAAATGCCGAGAAGGGCTGCGGTTGCATCAAGATATTGTATACACAAGTTGACGCGAGCGCATGGATGCCAACATCGGATGAGGGGTAGAGAAGCAGATAAGGTATTCCGCTTACTTCCCTGAGTCTCGCAGAACTGGTACATACCAAATACAGAATGCGCTCGAAGAAGGTTAATGCAAATTTATCGATTCGTTATGATTTTCACCACCATTGTCGTCACGAGTGCAGATCATTTCCTGGCGGCAAAAATAATGAAAATCTTCACAAGGATCTAAGGGAAGGCTCAACATATGCACGCAAGCTGCATTGCCAAGCATCCGTGAGGTAGAGAACATGAAACAGACAAGGAAACAGTCTATATATGAACGACCTTGAGTACTTCCAGCTTGCTTCGGGAGAGAAGAAGACGAGACTTTCGAAGAGCTAGGACGTCGGCGTCTTATGACAGACAATAGGTAGATGGGACTTTCTGTTCTCCGTATCTAGCGCATATTGATACGTTTCTAGTGGTGCTGTTGTGTTGCTGCGTCAGAATCGACGGGACTCGGAGACAGATCAGATACTTACTCGTGAACTTTGTATTAAGCTGTTTATGCATCCCTTTCAGCAACGTCCATCTGCTGAAGTAATGAGATCTTGAGAAAGGTACAGCTGGGGACGACGCGTACGGGATACTGTTGCCATTGCCAGCGGTCGGGATAACGACTCTGAGAAAGCTTAGCGTCGGCGGGAAACGCCAAGTCCGGTCTCATCCTCAACACTATGAAGACTTTTGGGGAAAGCTGGAGTAAGAGCCTGAGGTTGCCTGAGGTTGCCTGAGGTTCGTCATCGATGACGCATCGGTGCTTTGTAGGCTTGAGCGCTTGAGCGTCAGTTGAAATGGCTGCGGTCATTTCGGAGCGCTCTTGCCAATCAATCACATATGTAGTAGCGTCAGTTTTAAGAACGAGTCCCAAAGGGCCTCGCAACCATAGTATGCTCATCTTTGTCTCTAGGTTGGATCAAAGGCTTTGGTGCTACTGCCCATGCCTCAAGATCGTAAAACTCCCTTCATATCTTAACGTCTACCCCGAGTCCCGACGTATAGAGCCGTCCCCATCGGAAGTCCCTGGCAGTTCTAATTATGGACGCGTTGGCTTTGGCGTATATCACACTCGAGGCCGAAAGGCACGGGAAGGTGGATTGCACAAGGAATGGAGAAATTGGAGACTGGGGCCAAGTTGGTAGAAGATGGAGCAGGTGCCCCAGGCTACAACTATGAAAGGTGGAGGGCTTGTCCAGGAACTCGAGGGGGAAGAGCTTGGGATGATGAAAGGACGGGCCGTCGTCATATTGCCATCTTACACTCGAGTACACCTGGAGTTATTCGTTCTTAATCTTGTACCTCGTCTAGGTGGCTTGGACTTTTCTATCCTAGAACAGTCCTACAGAATCAAAGATATCTTTGATTTCTAATAAATAGTGGAAAGTACAGAGAATTTCGGCACATTCAAGGCCCTCGGAGGGCTACATATACTATTTTGCAGCTATTTTTCAGACCGAAATAGATAAACCAGCCTATGATCATGAGGAAGAACAAGAACCTGAGCGATTGGAATGTCGTTATTAATATTTCAACCAAACTTCAGGCGAAAAGTAGCTTGTCAGCTCCCAACCGTGTTTCTTCATTGAGAATGTCAAATAAGTCTGAATAGCTTTGCCTGGGGAATCAAGAGGCCTATGAGAACTGTAGGTATTGTTTCAGAGGCGAACGTTCCAGCAACCAAGTTGAATTACTTACTAGACTTTGGATACCTCTCAGACGAACTAGCCTTCGGGGAGATGTTCAGTCAGACCAATACAACTAAGGCTGCAACCTGTTAAATACTGTTATGCCTCAGAGCGTAATTAACAGGTAACAGGTATTAATATGTTATAACTAGTTATAACTAGTTACTAACTGGTTCCCTATGGACACTCTTTTTTGACTCAAATTTCCATCTGGTGATAATCTTTACAGAGCCCATTTTCAGTTGAATCCATTTTTATACTTTACAATGGTCTTGTTTCTGACTTTACCTCTCATCTAAAGTGTACATACAGAGTTTTCCTTTCACATAACCCTCCCCTCTCTCCGTCATTTCACATGATACTTGTAGCAAGTATGTAGGCTCCTTCTGTCTCAAAAATCCATCTTTTTCAGGTATCACTGTTACCACCCATGCTGGCCTGATATGTCCTCAGTGCACAATCTGCGACTACATTACCACACAAAAAGCAGGATAATTCTTTATTTATTTACACACTTAGCATGCTCAGACCTAGCTCAGGGCACCCTCTGCAATAAGTTGGCAGAAGATGAAGGAACAGTCTTTGTAAGCTTTCCAAGACCAACTTTAGATGGTGAAATACTCTTTTAGGTTAGTAATTGATATTCTGACAGGTGAGGTTGTCTTTATTCAGGTACTGAAGAGGTATTAATATGTCTGAAACAGCTTATTTTTCGCTCCTTGAGCCACCACTTGAGACTAAGCAGTTATAATAGGTTATAACAGTTAAAACCTGTTACTGAACTCAGGTGTAACATGTTATTAACCTGTTATAACAGTAATTAATAGTATTTGGTTGCAGCCTTAAATACAACGGTAGAATCGTTCCAGCGCTTCACAAACACTCAAATCGTTTGTAGAGTATACACTACAGTAAACTCAGGTCAGTATGGCCAGCAAGAGCTCTAAAAAGGTAGAACTCACTGGATTGGCAGGTAGACTTTCAGGAAGACTAAGTTCTGTCCGGGAACAAACTCGTAATAGTACAAAAGTACACCAAGAGGATGAATATTCCTCTCAGCTTTCACAGCGTCTTTAGATCTCTCCAAGGGCTGTGAATGGTTCTCAACAGCATTCGGGAACATGGTATCCCAGAGGGTCTTCAAAACCTTGATGGCTTTTTCCATTTCAGGCCCTTTGAGACGATCACCAAGAGTAAAACCGCTCTTGGCATCATCCCAAGAAGTACCTTTCATAGTACGACAGTAGATCTATAGAAAGAAGTCAATGGTAGTCACGGCACTGAACAGAAACATCGAGATTCTTACTTTCAAATGATTCTTCAAAGGAGTGACACAGTTGGTGGCTACTATTTTGAACGCGGGGCAAAGCTCCTTATCAATGCTGTTCATGTATTCCATCAAGAGATTGAACGGCTGGGCGAGTGACAGATCAAGGTCTTGGGTCAATTTACACAGGGGAGAAAGGTTGAGATCCCCTATGAACACAGGGCTCTGTGTGTTCAGTGGAGGAGAGGCCAGATCCCAAGGAGGAGCTCGGAAGGTAACATAGTACACCTTCAGCACTATGGTACCCAATGGACTAAAGTCCATTCCTGAAAAGGCACTGAGTACAATGCTTGAAATATAAATCAGATCGCCTACCAAGCATAAAACAACTTCCAGGAAGAACTTCCTCTCCGAGTTCCACACTTTGAGAATCCTTGTCCTCAGGAAACATGAATTTCTCAATCTTTCGTCGCCAAAGCATTCTGTCGTCTTCAATCTTGACCATTCTACCAAAGTTTCTGAGTGTGGACACATAATAATCAAGGATTCTTGCGCCCTTGTGAAACTGGCCGGTTTTTGGGTCTCTAGAGGTTCATGTCCCAGATCAGAAAGAAGATGGAAGGTAGATAACGATGCACTCTTACTGAGGTTCAATCGCAAAGAGAACATTGCGATTGGGTTTATCGCTAGATGTAGCTTCCTTGAGATTAGAGCTTGGAATGATCCAGTTAGTCTTGATGGGACTGCTGTCAAGAGTCATAATGGAGGAGGCAAAGTGAAGGCATCTGGGCCCAAGAAAGGGACAACTTGTGCATATACGAAGAGAACAAAAGCGCATTGCATGGGAAGAGCATAATTCTGAAAAGACATGTAAGAAAATGAAACACCTCTACAAGAGTGTACTTACTGATGTATCGAGCGATTTTCCATGATAATGTTACTTACATTCTCAAGGAGGAGATGCCTCATGTCACTATTCCTTATGTAGACGATGTGCCCATCAAGGGACCACCGTCGAGATATGAAACTGAGGATGGGGGCTATCAGTGTTGTCCTTAAGCCTTAACAGTTATTAACATTAAGGCCTTAAAAAACTTTTAATTTAAGACCTAACTTCAGAAGAAAAACAATTTAAGCCTTAATTAAGACCTTAGCATTATCACAGCCACTGCTCTTTTTTTTCTTCTGGAGACAATGATATGCTCAAGACTGTTCAAAAGCTGTCTACTTATCTACATTTGCTCATAATATTAAGGATCACCATTTCATTTTTTTCTGCAGGCAAGAAGACTATTCAAAGTCATTGCTGCAGTCAGACACAGACTCTTGGGACAAAGAGCAGCATATACTGTCAAAAAGTTGTATGTGTAGCTTCTACAGCAGGAAGTCTAATAAATGATGCTGGATTGGGAGTGTTCTAGAGGACCAGATTTTTATGAGGCCGAAGAATGAGGACGAGTTCTTTACACTGCATTTCTGCGTGTGGCTATGTTGAGTTTGTCCCGATTTCCTCTATCTGTCTTGATCAAATTTCTTTCCAATTTTCTCCAGTAATAGAGAATATGCACCCCTATTCTTGTAATATGCTGAAAAGACAAAAATATCCACTTGACGGATAGATCACATCACTACTACTGATATAAGATATATCTGTAAAAAAGTGTGTTTCTGTATGCCTTTCTGCCGAGCAGATATTTTTGTATTTTCAGCATGTAAGTATTCCCTTTTCAAGAGCTCAAGGGCTGTATCTTCTTCTCATGTATATTGATTATAGCTCTGAGCCTCTGATTCTACACAATGATCTACACTCTAGTACTTTTCTCAGAAATTGAACCAGCAATATCTGTTTTTTGTTGAATATCTTCACTGGAGTGTGGTCTAGCATCTTAAATTTGAACTCACTGGACTCGTTTCCGCCACGCTCAGCGCTGGCCCACACCCCTTCATTTAGTACAGGTGGCTTAATTTGGGCTTAAAATGCCCTTAATTAAAAACTATTATTAACAATTTAAGATGTAACTTCATTGGGTGGCCTTAATTAAGGCCTTAAGGACAACACTGGGGGCTATGAGACAATATCAGAAAATCTGGGCATAAGAAAATTCATCTGGGACCACTTCCAAAATTTGAATTGAGTAGTGCAGTGCATGAAGTACACTGGTGGGACCTTCTCTGGGAAGAAGACGTTCCTCTGTAGTCCAGAAGCTAAGATAGTTGGTCATATATGTACTTATGAAGGTCGGGAACTGGATGAAGAAAAAGTGGAAGTAATTAAGACATGGCCCATACCAAAGGACCTTAGCAAGCTTCAGAGTTTCTTAGGTACTGTGGGTATTCTTAGGATGTACGTGTCAGGGTTGTCGGTACACTCAATAACCACCCAAGTCACACAATATGAGAAAGCCGGTTACAAGCGAATAGATTGGTCAAAAGAGATAGAGAGATAGAGAGATAGAGAGAAAGTGAGCTGACTAGGCTCTACACTGCGTAGTAGAAGTACGGAGCAGAGACGAAGTGAACGAACTAAGGAATAGGTTACAGAGATCACAGGTATATATAAGTAAAATATGAACGGATGGGAAAGAGTAAGTAATAATAGACAGTATCATGTGGAAACGTCAAGGGTGAGAGAATAATGAGTTAGATATGGATAGATGAAGGTACTGGATCATAAGGATGATTGACAGTGAGAATATCCGTGGAGATAGGGAGCAGAGAAAATAAGAGTGTGAGTTATAGATCTATGGAGATGGTAACTATAGACAATGATGGGAAATGGTTGATGTTTACGGGGTTAAAGTGGGAAGTAGGTAGTAAAGGGAAAAGAATGGAAAGGAAATGAATAAGCGGGGAGCAATTCGTGACATTACCCCCTCTTTAGGACGAGCTTTCACTGGAGCTTGGCAAGCTAGTTTTCCAGTGCTCCGCCCATTGTTTGCAAAGTCGTCTGTCTACGTCGCCTTGACTCGGCCAGTACTTCGTTAAGTTGTCCCACCCCGTCGTGTTGTTTGTAATATTCCACCTAGGGTCGTTCCAGTCTGTTAAGTCCCCCCATCCTGTCGTATCAGTCGCTGCTCTCCAGCCCGCTCCATTGTCATTATCATCATATTGTAGGGTGATGTGTGCCCCCATACACTGCTGTCCCCCATCCATGATTCCCTCTGTGTTCCGCACGTAGGGATGTCCACTGAACTACACATCTAGCTTGATGACCTCTGCCCAATCTACATCGCCCTGGTCCATCCTCTCCCCCCCATGTGCAGCG